>CAJQZJ010004381.1:14821867-14924098 GCA_907164525.1 Lophiomys imhausi | reverse complement strand
TGTGTGTGTGTGTGTGTGTGTGTGTGTGTGTGTGTGTGTGTGTGTGTTATGTGTGCACAGGTGGGCATGTGCATATGGAAGACACAAGCTAACACTGGGATGTCTTCCTCTGCTGCTCTACCCCTTACTTTTCTGAGACTGGGTCTGTTTGTTGAACCTCAAGCTTGCTGTTTTAGCTGGAGTGCTATCCAGCAAGCCCCTGGGATTCCCCTGTGTCCACACATCCTGCAGACTCCTTTTGCTGGGATTACAGGCTTGTGCCACTGTGCTCAGCTGTCACATGAGTGCTGGAGACCTGAACTCAGGTTCGCATGCTTGTGCAACAAGCAAGCGCTTTGCACACTGAGCCATCTCTCCAGCCATTCTCCCGTTTGACAGGGCTCCACATGCTACCTACTCTTACTTCACTTAGTAGCTATGTCAGTTACCAGCTCAACTGTCCTTGTATTATAGTGTCTGTATTCAAGTAGCCCTTATTATACTCAAAAATGGCCCTGATGTGCAAGAATGGTGATGTAGGTCATTTTTATGAGCCAAAGAGAAGCTGTGAATTACTTCCTTTAAATGAATAAGGACAGGGGGAAAAATCACGTGTTGAGTTTGCTAGGGAAAATAGTGTACATAGCACGGGCCATGCTGTTGCAGGCTTGAGGCATCCACTAGAAGTCCTGGACCACTCTACTAAATCTGAAGATGCCTGGAAGCTGTGTGACATCTAACCCTAGACCACTTCAATTCCATTCTGTACATCTATTCTAGCTCCTGCCACAACAAACAGAACACCCACCAAGCAACACACACTCATTCACACACACACACACACACACACACACACACACACACACACACACAATCAATAACAACAGTGTAGCGTTCTTCTCTTTGTAAACAATTTGGAATTTTTAACTTTGACTTAATTTTCAGTTTGTACTGGGTATTTAGACCAAATCCAAAAACAAAAACCATAGGCCAGATCTGGAAGATACTTCCTTCTTTTGTGATTTATAACATATTGTTAATATTTAATAGCTATACTATTGTCTTGAGCTGATGTAACAATGACAACAAAGTGTGGCTTAAAATAACAGGTTATTGTCTGTCATATAAAAATTCTGGAGACCAGAAGTTCAAGTTTAAGATGACCCATGATCCCCATAAGTCTTTGGAAGTTTTCTTATTTTTCTGGCTCTCATGTCAGCTTTCCCATCTCAGATCCATCTTTTTGGTACTTCCTCTTTTGTCTGACTCTCCCATGTGTCTTTTAAAGAAAAGATTTATTGTTATTTTTAATTAAATTAAGTATATGTGTGTGTGTGTGTGTGTGTGTGTGTGTGTGTGTGTGTGGCTGTGTGAGAATGTATACACCTGAGTGCAGGTACACATACAGGCCAGAAGAGGGCGTTAGATCCCTGGATCTGGAGTTATGGAGGTTGTGAGCCACCTGATGTGGATGTTGGGAACTAAACGTGAATCCACTATTGTTGCACATCTTGACCACTAGGCCACCTTTGCGGCATCTCCTGTGTGTCTTCTGTAAGAATACTTGCTATTGGGCCCATTAACATAATTTGGGATAATCACTTCATCTCCAGGTCTTTGGAGATCCAATAAGATCACGTCCACATGCTTCAGATACATAGTTAGTTTACAGGGGTTGGTGCCATTCGACCTACTGGGGCTAGGAACTAGAATGAAGGGAGGAGATACACACAGTATGGGAGCAGAATGCACAGCAGGAGCTTAATGCAAACAATGACAGAAGGAAGAAAGAATTTTAAACCCTTCTTGCATCATTAGTATGTGGCAAATTTATATTTTCAAAGCATACCCCTCTGCCTTCTGGACAGAGAACCTAGCTGACAGACTTACATACTGCCAAAGGGCCCACCTTGCAGGCTATAGGTGGCCCTTGCCTCTGATCTAGGGTTTGTTCATAGTCCACTAAGTGAGAAGTTACAGTAGTATATTCCCTTCTCAACAGACTGGACTGTCATCATGTCTTTCATACCATGATGTGCTGATATCCTCCCTCCCTTCAGTGACCTTTGTCAGAAGTTCTGCCATAGCACCAAGAAAAGTAGCTAATTCAAAGTACATTCCCAAAGCTCTTCCCTTAATTGTGTCCTTTCCCTATTCCTAAACTCTTGGGTTTAGGATAGAGTGCTCTCAGCTTCTCACACTTAGATTGGGAGCATTTTAAGGGCCTCTGATGTCACCATAATTGTGCACTCACCTAGAAAGCCCAGTTTCCAGTTGTTGCCTAGCTGGCTGATGGCTTGCTGTCCTTTCTCACCTCCAGGTCCCAACACAACTTCCTTCCTTCTACAAGCTTGTATTATTCTCCCCAGCTTGCCTCTGACACCACACCACCACTACTACCCTCCTGCCCCAATTGCTACATATCAGCCTTCCATGGACCCCTCTCTCAACACAGCTCCACCTATGTGTGTACATCTCTGCAGAATTCCCTCCGCATGTGGCAGCCCCAACCCAGATAACGAATGCATTGTTCGCCCGTGGCTATTCCTGAGTAACAGATCTGATGTTTCTGTTCAGTGCCTGTTGTTCTTGCTGATGTCTGTCCTTTCATCAAGTGCCCCCTCTTCCCCACTAAACTTTAAGCTCTGTGCCACCAGAAGTCCTACCTTTTTGCTTTGAGCTAAAATATGCATTCTTCCCATAGACAACTAATGGCATCATCTGGCTGGTTCCCTCACTGGAAGGGGGATGTGCTCTCAGGCTTTACCCTGCATCCAGGCCACTTCAAGATCTTGTTAAAAAAAAATGCAAAGCCGGGCGTGGTGGCGCACGCCTTTAATCCCAGCACTTGGGAGGCAGAGGCAGGCGGATCTCTGTGAGTTCGAGGCCAGCCTGGTCTACAAAGCGAGTCCAGGACAGCCAGGGCTGTTACACAGAGAAACCCTGCCTCGAAAAACCAAAAAAAAAAAAAAAAAAAAAAAAAAAAATGCAGATTTGGAGGCAGAGCTTGGGATCCATAGTTGTAATAAGCTCTCTGAATCAGCGGGTCTTTGGGATTGCATTTTGAGGGCCAGAGTCTCTGTACACCAAACCAATTTAAGAACGAGCTCTTCAAGTCAAGTGTAGGATGGGATGGGAAAAGGTTGTTACCCAAATAAGTCTAATTGCCGGGGTGCATTCTTATTTAGATTATCTGGGTAAAAACAAAAAAAAAAAAAACTCACAAAAGCCTGGTGCAGAGGAGCCCTTGTCCTAAGTGGCAGAATGTGTGGGGCTATCATTCCCTTCGATGTATTTTCCCTTGCTTTGAAAGGTGAAGAAAACTCCCATTGTTTTTTGTTTTTTTCATAGAATCCTTCTTTGGGATAGCTGTTTTCATGAAGTGAGGAAGGGGATAACTACCAACAGCAACAACTAGTTAAGGCAGAACAGGCTAATCATTAAGCATGAGTTGTCCGTGGGTGGAGACAAGCACGGGCTGGGTAAAAGGCATCACTTGGCACCAAGAGCTGTCTGTTGTGATGTTTTAACAACAGACATCAGAAGGCGGCTTCACCCAGGAGGTGCACAGAACAAGGTCAAGAGCAAATACAGGGAACACATTCCCATCAGCCCAGCTACTTGCTGAAGCAAAGTGGTGCCAGAAGCCGCCAGATACAAGCACCAGCACTATGTGTGCTATATCCCGGTCCCCTGTACCCACCTTCTGTTGCAGCAATAGGAGATGGCACTTCTGTCCTGCAGCCTCGGGTGCAAGGCTTCATACATCTTCCAAGATCGTCATGGGAGGGTGGGAACGTTCTGTCAGCCTCCTTGTTGAAGATAGCAGCCGTTGGCGGCATGTGGTTGCTATCCTCTTAAGTTGTAGCTAGCACAGCTGAGGCACTGGGTCTTAACTTTATTGCATTTTAATTTATTAAAATGTAAACAGCTTCATATCACAAGCAGGTACCATTGGGCACCACCAGTTAGAGGATGCCAGTTCAGGGAGGACAGCTAGGAAGAGGGACACCAAACAAGTAGCTGTTGGAGGCAAGTCAATGCCTCCTGCACATTTCTCTTGAATAAAGAGCGCCCCCCCCCCCTTTAGGGCATACCCTTTGATAAGTGAGCTTTCTGATAGTGGCTATGTCCGAGTTTGCTATGCTACAGTCACAATGATACTTGGCCAATTAAGAGCAGGGCACACAGCCTTGGGTCAGGCTTAGTATTCAGGGAGTGAATAACAGATTACTTCCAGCCCAACTGTTTTAATAAGGCCAGATGGGGTTTACGCAGGTCTTCTTATTCCAACCTGTGGGGAAGAAAGTAAAGTTGAGAAGGCTGGAAAGGCAGCAATGTTCAAAATACAGTAAAGAAAAAAGATGTAATGTGCTCTGAACACAGTTTCTTCTTGGCAGAGCTAAAAGGAACCATAGGATGCAGGCAAGGCCTAAGGATTAGAGAATGTGTTTGCCCATGACATGAGATTCATCCCTTTAGGCATCCAAACAATATTAACATCTTTGTCATCTCCTAGATACAGGGCGTAATGAGCTGGGGACCCAGTGATACTCAATCTGACAGGAGCAGAGGCAGTGACATTTACCAATGGCTGGTCTAGGTGATGATCTGGGTGAGAAGGGAGATGTTACCAAAGCCCTTGATGGACACTTGTAGATAGGGGGATCTAATTAAAGAGAGCACCACTCCAACTTCTGCCCCCAACCCTGCCGCTGACCTCTCCCCCAGGGCAGAGGATGGCAGCAGGACGCTGACTTAAACATGATAAAATAAAAGTGAAACCGACTATGCCAGTTTGGGCTGAATCTTTGCAGAAGAGAAATGGGACACATGATAGGATGTAGAATTAGAGTGCCTAGAAAACATCACAAGGAGGGACATGAGCATCCCTCCAGCAATGACTCTCACCTGGGAGAGACATCTCCATGCCACACCTATCTGGCTAGGGGAGAGGCAGCGGCGACTTGTCTTTTGTGTAGGTCACTTTCCCAGAACCCTTTTAAATTAAATTAGCATCCAGAAAGTTCATGGTAACAACTGGAAGTGACTGTACATTCTTTGATTGACACTATTTTGGTAGACCGAGAAGAGGAAAAAGAGGGCAAGGTTGGGACGCAGAGGGAATGGGGCATGGTGGAAAGATGGGCTTTGGAGTCTGACACACCTGGTTCTCAACAACTGGTTCTCAATTTGGGCTTCGTCAGCACCTGGGGAGCTGGTTAACCGCTACAGACCTCCCAGGGCTCTACAATAACCTACTAAACAAGAATCTCCCGGAGCCCCAAAGTCTTTTTTTTTTTTTAATAAGCATAGAAGATATTTGGGGAGTGTAGTTTCTCAAAGCACAGAGTCGCTGAAAGGAGCTTTAGGACCAGTCTCAGGATGTCCTGTAAATGAGTGAGTGGGTTTTAAACACCGTGTGACTTTTTAAAGACCATCAGAACAATCAAGACTCAATAAGGCTGCGAATTTGCCTTCTTTTGGGTCCTGTTCTCTGGAAGTCTCCATAGTATCACTTGCTTTGCTAGGCCCACAATGGCAGCTGAAGAGCATTCAGTTAACTAGTATCCCTAAGTTGCATGTTGTTTGAGAATGGCTGGAAAGTGGGTTTTCCCCTTTGACTGCAACTAAGGACTCTGGAGTAAAGTCCCCTTCATCCTGGGGAAGGTATTCCACTGGAAGCAAAAACATCAAGGTTACTGTAACAGGTTGTCTAGTTCTGGGATGTAGTTGGATCCACCGGAGAATATAATTTGTTCTGGCCTCGATTCCACCCTATGGTTGGGACAACCGCCTTCTGTAGTACCTCTTTCTTACATTTGGCAGCAAGAGTCTTGGAAGGGGGTAGCTGTGGCATCCTGCCTGCCGTGAGTTTCCAGAGTGAAGGTGGCTACAAACCTCACCAGGGTTGGGACTGCCCCAGGAGACCCAGAACGTCGCAGGTCGAGAAACGGGTTCAGCACTCCGCAGCCCTTCCCACCCCCGCCCCGCCCCGCCCCGCCCCGCCCCCCCCGGGGTCTCCGGATTTGCCCAGGCTCGAAGAGGTCAAGACCTCGAGCGTGGAATCCCGCCCCGCCCCGCCCTGCCGTGGCGCTGCTGTGGCGTGGGGGCATGCGGGCGCGGCCGGGGGACGCGAGTGGCAGCGCGCGGGGTGGCGATCAGCGACCGGCCCCGGACGCCCCGGGAGCGGATGGCGAAGCCCACGCGCGCCGCGAAGACGCGCTGCGGGCAGGGAGCCGCGCCAGGCGCGGGCGCCGCCGTGAAGCCCAAAAAGAAAGCTTTTTATTTGCTGAGCATGAAGCCCCCGAAGGACCCCGCCCCCAACAACAATAACAACGTGTCATTTGTGATCCACTGTCAACTGGGCAAGGAAATCAAGCACATTTGCAGCAACTGCAGCCGGGGGGAGGACGGCCGCGACGGTGAGTGCCGGGCGCCTCGGGGAGGAGGCGGGAAGGTGGCTCTGCCGGTCCACAGTCCCGGGTGCTGGTGGAGTCTGCCACACAGACAACTGCGGGGACCTCCGCTCTCCCTACCCCAGCCCTGCATTTTGCAGAATGTCACCGGGATCCAGTGGGCTTGCAGCAGCGCCCAAAGAAGCAACTGATTTGAGAAGATGAGGATCTTAGGGAATCTGTCCACAGCAGCAACAAAAGCTTTTTAAAAAGATGTTACACCCGGTCCTTCCCTACCTCCCAACTCCTCACCACCACCCCCATCTCCACGGGCTCCTTAACTGTGGGATTTGGAAGCTTACATTACAAGATTGTGGGGTTCCTTCAGGTGGGTTCCCTTGAAAGAGATCATTAGCCTTGACCTCTGTGCAGCCCAGCTTATTTGTGAAGTTGTATGGGATGGGGTTCCTTTAGAATAAGATATGGCTCTGATTATTTATGTATTTATTTGTTTATTTATTTATTTATGAGTGCCGCTACTGGGCCCTCTTGGAAGGATTCCTAGTGCCCAGTGTGGGGGAGGTGTAGGTAGGGGGCCTAGGCAAAAAGAGTCAAGGACCAGCCAGGGACAATTGGCCCCTAGGAGGCAGACGCCTCTTCCTGTGGACTCCTCTGTGGCGGGCCTTCATAAGGGCCTCCAGGCAATTCCCCAGCAGCTGGCTGTGCAGACTCAGGAGGGCCACTGAAGGTCGCAGAAAAGTTTTAAGCAGCAGATCTGACAGAGGGAACATTAGCTGAGGACCAGCCCTGAGCCCTTCTCCTAGCTCCAGTACACCTGCCTGCGCAGGCGACTTTCCCGTGTTCCCTTTGGAAGAACAGATATTACTTAGAATCCCTCCATTTCTCCGCTGGCCTCTGAAGTGCTGGATAATGAAGTGACTGCGGATGGCCTAATGTCTTTTCAAAATTAGAGTCCTGCTAGCGTAATTATCGTTTTCTTTGATTAAAATGTGAGAGAGGTGGTGTGGTGTGGAGCTAGTCACCCAAGAGCAAACTGGGACAGTACTGCAAGTGGGAGGACAGAGCTAGGCTCCTCCTGTTGGGTTTAGAAGACGATAATGGTTTTTGAGAAGCACACATTGACATGTATTTGTTTCTTATGCTGACTGTAAACTGGAGACACCAAGATGAATGCGTACAAGCAGACTAATTGGACCCCAAACTAGGCCTTTCCCATATAGTGTAATGGAGAATGTGATGTAAGCCAAGCAGCTTATTAAAGCCAGTCACCCTGTTGACTGAGTGATATCCCAAAAGGGCTGCTTCCCCATTCGTGGGAGTTTGTTTAAATTAGTGTCTCTGTGCACTGCTATAATAAGGAAAGGGTGTTTTTACACTCAAGGATGTATACTTATGTATGTAATTATATGTTCCATCACCTGTAACATGTGCTATGTGCTGTTTAGGGAGGCATGGCATGTATTTTAACCTGCAGTCTGTCTTCCTCTTATGACACAGGTTTTCTCCATAACCTCAAATATCAGAATGCCCTCAGGAGTATGTATATAAGGATGTTCTTGTATCACTTAACATAATACAAGCATTTAATTGCAGGGAGGCTTAAGGTTGTAGTATCTAATTTTGACCTAATTCTGTACCACTACACTGTGTGGCATTCTCATTTGTTGAGGGAAATAGAGTGAAGTACAGTTAGAGTCATTCTTTTTATGTATGTCAGGAATATCAGAAACTTTTAATTCATAAATTCAGTGTGTGTGTGTGTGTGTGTGTGTGTGTGTGTGTGTGTGTGTGTGTGTTTGGCTGTGGTTTGCTGTGGCTGTGCCATGTAGAGGTCAGAGAAGAATAAGTTCCAGGAGTTAGTTTTTTCCTTCCACCATGTGGGTCCCAGGGATCAAACTCTGGGCATCTGGATCTGTGCCAAGTGCTTTAACCTGCTCAGCATTTCACCTGAGCAACAGCTCTTTTAAAGAAAATGTGTCCTCAGGCTTTTAAGGGTGCAGACTTCTCCCAGTGCACGTGCTTGGTAAGACTCAATAGAGAAAGACCTTCCTTCCTTCCTTCCTTCCTTCCTTCCTTCCTTCCTCTGCTTTTTCTTTGCAGTGCTGGGGATAGAACCCCGACCTAAGACATGTTGGGCGAGCACGCTCCTACTGAGCCACATTCCCAGCTGGACAAAGATGTTGTTTATAGTGGGTCTCACCTGTGCAGCATCTCACTGTCTAAGTATGTCTACTTCCTTATCCATCTTTAAAGAGGCCACTTACCTACATCCGTAGAAAATTCTGGCTGGTATAAGAAATCTTCCCTTAAAATGACAATTATAAACATTTACAGCATATTTTAATAATTTTGCCATCTAAAGATATCCTATAACAAAGTTTCTTTAGCTGATATATAGTAAATTTTAAAAGATAAAATATTCTTGACTAGTTGAAGAGTATATAAAATTACATTTTAGCCATTAACTTTTTAAAGGTTTGTTTTTTTAAGATTTTATTTATTTATTATGTATACAGTGTTCTGTATTGTATGCCTGCAAACCAGAAGAGGGCACCAGATCCCATTATAGATGGTTGTGAGCCACCATGTGGTTGCTGGGAACTCAGGATCTCCAGAAGAACAGCCAGTGCTCTTAACCTCTGAGCCATCTCTCCAGCCCCCCCATTAACTTTTTTAAATTGCATATGTGTGTGCGTGTGTGTACATGTACACATGTGTGGAGGTTGGAGGACAGCTTATAGTAACTAATTTCTTCTTGCAAATGTGAGCATCAGGGATTGAACTTGGGTTTGTGGTGTCAGGTGCCTTTACTTGCTGAGTCACATGTTGGCCACAGCAATTATCTTTTTATTCAGTTCATTTTTAGTGTTCTTAATATTCATGCATCAGTATTAAAGATAGCTTTGCTGACCTTATTTTAAGTAAATCTCTTTAATACTAATAATAACAATAAACTGTAGAATAAATCCACCACGTATTCATGGCAAGCTTGAGTTTCTGCCCATTTTGCTGTCTGCTTTCAGAAAAGGGAGTAAATTGATGTAAGAGCCACAGAATTTCAAATACAGGATAAAACAAAGGTGAATGGCATTTTCTCAGGACACCAGCATGTTGAGTTTTAAATGCCTTTTACTTCTTCCCCTCCACAGGATCTAGGGCCGTGCTTCTCAAGATAGTGCCTCATGTTGTGCTGAACCCAAACTATAAAATGATTTTCCTTACTACTTCATAACTATAATTTTGCTTTGTAATGTAGATACCTGTGTTTTCCAGTGGTCTTAGACAACCCTTGTGAAAGGGTTGTTCAACCCCTCAAAGGGGTTGTGACCCATAGATTGAGAGCAAATGATCTAGAAAATTTGGAACTGTGGCACGCGCGCGCATGTGTGTGTGTGTGTGTGTGTGTGTGTGTGTGTATCTTCATAGCTATGTGCTTGTCATGTACCTTTGCCGTCTCAATAAATTAAGCTTACTGGAGTCACAAATGAGGAAAAATCGCAGAACTTTCTGGTACATTTTTCAAAAACTCTCCTTTATCTATTTGTTAGACAGGCTAACTGGTAGGGAAATTTTATACCCAAATAGAGTAGAAATTGTGTACATTGTGAAGTTATAAGAAACAATTCCATTTCCATTAAGAGTTTATACTGGAAATCAATAGGAAAATACTATTTAATCGATAAATGATCGAAAAGCAAGTTTACAGCAAAATCCAAACAGGAGCAAAGTGTTTCTGTCTGTAATTTCATGAACATTTTCTATTCTTATTTTAATTCCTTTTGAGTCTCAGTCATGGTAAATTATTTTTAGAGGGCAGCCTCACTGATGACAGCCAAGGTGTGGGTGGGGTCTGTCCCCAGCACCACACGCAAAGTCATTCCTGTGACAATGTCATTTTATTAGAAAGGAAACATTTCAGCAGTTTTGAGAAGTACTTGGGAGCTCAGTCTTCTTTTTGCAGTGACATCTAAAAAGTAAAAATGGCAGTTGGAAAGTGAGGCATTATTGGCCATTGATAAATATGTCAGCCTGTCTTGCTGCACTTAGCAGTGATTCCTGTCTCCGGACTTGTACATGCAGGCTCAGTAACTCACTGACTTGCTGAATGGACCTCCAAGTTTCAGTTTAGGAGATAGGAACATTGATCATGTTTCTTAGTCAACTCCTATATGATTTTTAAATTGTTACTCTTTTTGAGACAGGGTCTCACTGAATAGCCCAGGCTGGCCCCAAATGCCCAGGCATCCTCTTGCCTAATTCTCTCGGGCTGGGATTAGAGGTGTGCACCATTCTGCCTAACTCTCCCATGTGAATATTGAAGGAGACTTGTCCTGGATCTTTGTAGCGTAGATTGTAGGCTCTCAGCAGGACGACCCTTTAGGGGAACACTGTGAGTTTTTGGGGACCACACCTCTACCTTTTACAGAGAATATGAAGGGCATACAGAGTAGCCAGTCCTTCAAGGTCAAGCTACTACTAGCAGAAGTGTTCAGGAAGAAAAATGCAGCTTCCTGCTGTGGTCCACAGCTGGACCCTAGAACTTCCCTGTCTGCTTGCAAATAAAGCCTCCTCCACTTGCTAGCCGGGTAGGATATTGCGGTACTATTTACTGCATGGAATTGCGAGAATTAAATGAGATAATTGGTACAAAGCACTTAGCATGGTGCTTGGCAAGAGAACATGCTTGAGAAATATTAGCTGTGATTACTATTACTTGTCTGGTTACCACCAAGTCCAATTTTGCCTTGGGTTTTTCCTTCTGCTGTACTACACTGTATTGCCTCTTCTGCAATTAAATTTCTTGGCTTGGGTCCACGATGAAAACATTCATTTTTTCTCCATAGCTCATGGTTAAAACATACATTTCGATATCCTAAGTAAAAGAATGCTGTATGTGTACCTAAATTTATAATGATGAAGTCTTTCTACAGACAACTCAGTAGTCAAAGTAGACAGACTGAGATAGATCCAGTTACTTCTCAGAGTAAGGGAACAGAGAGAAGAGAGGGGAAGAGGGCATAAGGGCTGGGGTCTCATTTGGTGAGAGAACACGTGCCTAAAATGTGGGATACCCCGGGTTTGAACTCAGGCATGTAGAGAGGGTGGGGGAAGGACAAACAAAAAAGTGAAGTGCACTTAGCAGGAAATTAAAGAGGAGTTTGTAGAGCCAGGCAATTCTAGTGAAGGTGGACCTTCAACTTCTCCTCAGGAGTCAAGTCCTCAAACAGCTAAGATTTTCTTGACTTTCCTACATTGTTTGTGAATTCAGTTGTTTGTGCAGGGCCCTGCCCTGCTAAGGGTAGATACCAAGAGGGACATCAACCAGCTATTACCTCTGCAAAGTTTGGATTTAAGTGACAGCAAGAAAGCAATTGTCATACAATGTGAGGACACTAGTACCTGTATGTGGAAGGCAGGCAAGCTTCCCCAAGGAGGGGACATTTGGACTAGGAGGAAGGGAGAGTTTTCCAGGTAAAGAGAGGGATCATTTCAGTGGGGAAAATGGGGGATTGAAACCAGGAGAGAGCACTGTGTATTCAGCAAAGACTCTGCAGGGGGGATGTGTAGAATGTGGCAGGAAATAACATGAGCCAACACAGTGGCCAGTCTTTTCCAACCAGTTACTTGATCCGCTATGTGAAATACTGAGAAGATGGAAATAAAATTAAATAAATAAATATAGGAGAATAGCCAGGGAGATGAAGGTAGACACATAAGTCCACTGTGGGCTTCAGGAAAAGAAAGGGTGGTAGGTCTCACCTGGAGCAAGAGAGGTCACAAAAAGCCTGAGGAAGTTTTTGAAGGGGTTCCGATTTCATTTACTAAGCAGCGTAGGTTTTAAGCACAAATGACCTCACCAAGTTACCTTTAAGAACAATCTTATGAAAAACTATGCAACATGCAAAAGGAGCCAGACAGGATATGTAGCAGCCTGAACTTATCATCCAGAATCCTCACTTCCAGATGATTCTGAAATACATTTGGATGTTGTTTGTTGTTGCTGCTGCTGTTTTTGCTGGTAGTCACTAGGGAAAAAAAAGCCAGGCTGGCGACTCAGTAACCATCGCCATTCATAGCTCAGGAAGAGTGTCCCTTTACCTTGGGCAGTCAGTGTCAAAGGGCAGAGATCCTGCAATTCTGTTCCACACTCAGAATGTGTTTTGTATACTTCCAGCACAAGCAATTCAAAATCATTACCTAATTTTATTTTTAGCGTACTATTCTTTCTTCATTTCTTTCCTTTATTTATTTGCTTATTTGCTTATTGCTGTCCTGAGAGTTGAGTTCAGGGCCTTGCTCACAGTAGGCAAGTGACCCATTCATCAATTGTAACCCCCAACCCTCCTTTTGATTATTTTGAGCCAGGAACTGAGTCTGGGCTAAGGAGGTTTTAAACTTGCCATCCTCCTGCCTCTCCCCTCTGAGTAGCCTGGATGACATCCCTGAACTCCCAGGCCTGACTTTAGCATCACATTCCATTCATGTACACCTTTGCTAATAGATTCCTCTGTTTAAGTGCCTCTCTGACACTTGACACATCTGCCCCCATTTACTTTGCTTAGATTAGGTCTCTAAATATTTGTGAAATTTGTAGCTTAACATGGAATCCTACATGTAAACTTGATGAATCCAACTGAAATATTACTAGCTGGAATCTGTGCATGACACTTCATGAGGTGGCTAGAGGGGTCTCTACCTGTCTTCTAGCCCCAAATGCTTCTTCCTGTGGTTACCGATCAATACTGTTGGAAAGAACTTCTTGGACTCGATTGGACATTTGAGGCTTCAAGAAACGTCTAGGGTTTGGGTGCAGGGAGTAGCTCTGGAATATGGCATTCACCTGGTATGTGTGAGGCCTTGGGTTCATTTCCCTAGCACTGAAAAAGAAAAAATGAAGTGTCAAAATGGCAATCTAAAGAGAGAGGCACCTTGCCAGTCAGGATCTGTCATTGGCTGTTGTATAATGTACTGTTTCTGACAGGCAGTTGTGAAGAAAGAACATGAATAGGGTCCAGGTGACCGCTAGTGACCTAGAGTTCGGGAAAGAGGTGACTCTCCCTTTGGCCCTCACGTTCTTGGGAATAAAAGGAGGAGCCCAGAGAGGAAAAGGCTTCAAGTAAAAGAACTAGCTCTAAGCAAGGATATAGGTGTTAAACTGGAAAAAGAAAGAATGAACTACAGAGATTTAAGCACAGCATAGAACTCATCTAGTATGTTAACAGCAAATTGTATGAGAAATGCTATGGTGAGGTTTCCTTAGTACTGTGCAACAACTAAGCCAGAGGGAGGGTGGAACATGGCCGTTGGTTGACTCATCTATCAGATATTGATGCTGCAGTGAACTTGATGTGAGGAAAGAGACAGGTCTGAATTCCTGCCCTGAGAAGACCTGATAGCCCAGAGAGAGATATCTATGAACAGAGGTAATCCTTGGATGTCAGAGATCAAAGATAGAGAATCTTTCTCCCTTTGGGGACAGAAAGCCACCTAGGTCTTGTGGGAGGAGATGGCTCTTGAGATAAAGTCTATTGGATAGATAGGATCAGACTAACAACGGGTCACTTGGGAACAGGATGAAGCTTGGGGACAGGATGAAGACCAAGTGTAGAGAAAAGTTGTAAGATCCAAGGTCAGGGTAGAGTCTTCTTAGCTAGAATCTTTCCATAACTCCCCTTTGGTGTTTTATTTCTAGTATCTTGAACAGGCCATGGACATTAGGCATGGGACAAAATGTGTTCAGTACATGAATATGTGTGTCAGTGTGTTAATTAGCTATCTAGCTGTTAAGTACAAATCCATTCATTAAAAGGGCTTCAAGGACAACGGCTTGCTGTGCCTGGGGGAAGTACACAGAAACTGGGGTGTGGTGAGATTTGAGTGGAGGCCATACATGAAGGGTCTAGATCTCTATGCTAAGAAATTTGGATTTGCCCCATGACAGGATTCAAGATTCCCTGGGGGAAATTTTTCTTTAGCAGCTTTATTAAGATATACTTCACATACCATACCTAATTCACTAACTTAAAGCTGGTAAGTGGTTTGGGTATATTCACAGAATCTTAGTCATCACCAGAGGTAGTTGTAAAGCATTTCATTATTCCGTACCTGCCTCCTTAACACTTTGATCTTTTTAGTCAATCTGTCTGATCATTCTGTAGTTCCCATCTCAGGCAAACATAAATTTGCTTTAGGTTTCTGTACATTTCCCTGTCTTGACATTTCATATAAATGGTATCTTGTCCTATGTAGCCCCTTGTGTCTGACTTTCCTTCACTACACAAAATGTATTTAAGGATCATCCATACTATATATCAGGGGTAATGCCTCCTTTTATGGCTAAATGTATGTTCTATTGTGTGGGTATACCACATTTACTCATACATATCCATCAGTTGGGTACATGGATTGTTTCCACATAAGTTATTGTAAATATCCCATTGTAAACATTCCTAGTGTAGACACAGGTCTTCATTTCTCCTCAGTAATGTGCCTAGAGATAGTATTAATGTGTCCTGTAGGAACTCATCGATTAATCACTTGAGGAATTCCAGACTGTGTTCCAAAGTAATAATGTAATTTTGTTGACATTCTTGTGGTGATGTATGTGTGAAAGTCTAATTTATCCACCTCCTTCCTGATACTCATTAACTGTCCCTTAGACTACAGCCACTTTGGAGAGCATTTGAGACAGAATGAGAGAAGGTTCCGAGGCCTGTTGGTCAAGAAAGAGTAAATTCAGACCATTTAAGAAAACTAGTAAGTTTAGAGAATCCAGACAGAGGCTGGCTATAAGTGTGTGTGTGTGTGTGTGTGTGTGTGTATGTGTGATTTTCTAGTTCATATATCAAAGTCATTTAAACAGACATTTAAGGTTGTAGTTAGCACTATGAACACTTTATAGAAAACAGCTGAGACCCCAAAGCTGCTGTACTATCCTCATGACACCTGCTAATGCTACCGTAGATGGGTTGTCCCTCTGACCTCTGCAATCATGTCCAGCTGCCTGAGAATCACCCTTCACCAAGCCTCTGACATAGAGTATTTTGGAAAGAGAAGTTTCACTTCTTAAATTGAAGAATTAAAGAGGGGAAAAATGATTCAGGAAAAA
Organism: Lophiomys imhausi; assembly: GCA_907164525.1. NCBI lineage: Eukaryota > Metazoa > Chordata > Mammalia > Rodentia > Muridae > Lophiomys > Lophiomys imhausi. The sequence goes on along the minus strand of CAJQZJ010004381.1, from coordinate 14,908,591 downwards.
TAGGACAAAACCCAACCTCCAAAAGCAAACTATCAACCTGAGATTATCAGAAGGAGGGGGTGTTTATTTCAAGTGTGGAGGCCCAGGGGACCACTGCTATCCTCTGCTTACCCTCAAGTCACTTCTGTACCCAGTTTCTCCCACCTGAAAAACCAAGTTGGCTAAGGTACCTAAACCCCACTGGCTGTTTAACTGTGGCCCTGGGGCTTCCCACCTGGGTTTATAAATTGAGAAAGTTTGTCATAACTTGGAGGGTTTGAAAAATGACCAACAAATAATGTCACATGACACAAGATACACGAAGTTGACCTGGTGGCATCCACTGATGCATGTTTCCTGGCTCATACCTTGACACACCTGTCACACGCCGTGATAGTTCATAAGTTACAAGACAGTTCTGAGGAGCCAAAGATACTCACAGGCCTGTTTACAAAAAGTGTTGGCTAGGCCCTAACTACTGTAAAGTCCCTGTAATTAGAAAACACCATTCATTCCTGAGGGATTTATCACCATAGTTGATCTTCGAAATGAAAAGGATCCTAACAATTAGTCAATTTCTTTATGTGTGTGTGTGTGGTTCATGCAGTTTGAATCTTTATTTATTTCTGAGATGGAATCTAACCATGATACCTAGGCTGCCCTCAGACACTTACCTTAGCTTCCCCAGACGCTAGGACTATGGGTGTGCCTCAGTGTGCCTGACACTTAGCACTCTCATTATTTGCTTGGTGTGTGTGTGTGTGTGTGTGTGTGTGTGTGTGTGTGTGTTTCCCCCACATCCACCGTGACCTTTCTGTGGGCCCCGGGTGTGTGTGTGTGTGTGTTTCCCCCACATCCACCGTGACCTTTCTGTGGGCCCCGGGCTGGCACTTTTTACCAAGGGGGTGGATTTTCTCAGCTCCACCTAGGAGCTAACCATCTTGACTCTTATTGTTTCACTGTGCAGTGTGGGACAGTTGCCGGTGCTATTTCAGCACTTGTGCTTATACCATAATTATTTTACAACCCACAAAAGGAATTATAAGATCAAATAATTATCTTCTAAACAAGCTGTAACCCTAATAATGTTTTTTTGGGGGGGGGGCGGGGGATAGTGGGGTTTCCCTTCTGTAAGTTTCGCTTTTAAAGCTGTGACATTCTGCTTTCCGTGTGCCTCTCACCTCAGATGTTTTGTAATTTCAAGTATGGTGGTAGTATTCTCCTGAGCCCCAGCACCAGGCTCCTCTGCGTAGCACAACAGCAATGCTCCAAGGACATGAGTAGAAAGAGAAGGCATGGTGGGATCACTTAGTGGTAGAGTGTCTTGCATGTGTGAGTCCCCACGTTCAATCCCTAGTGCTTCCAAGAGGGGAGGGAGAGAAAGAATATAAAATAAGTGCAATTCTTTTGGAGATGGAAATTTTAAAAAGAAAATCAAGCATTCAAATAAAGCCAAAAAGAAAACCTTAGCCTACCAGAATCCAACAGTTAGCAGTCAGCCTTCTCGGCAAGTGAAGCATACAGCAGAACTCGGCTCTTTTTGAGGGCCTTAAAGCCTGTCAATGGGAGGTGTTGGTCTGATGGATGCCACAGAGTCTGTAAGTAGCACTTAATTCATATTGGGAACTTCATCATCTGATAGTGGAGCTCTTCAACACAGTGAAAGGATGGACCAGAAAGCATGTCTTGGCAACAGGCAGCACCAAGGTTTTGCCATGCCTTCAAGAAGCAAGCGCTGCAAATTTCAGCGCTCACTGATGGAGACTCATCAGCAGCCACTGTAAATGAAACCTGCCACTTGGTAGGAGCACCTCATTTCCCAAATAAGCACAGAGTGGATCATTTTGACTGCCCAAAGTCCTCCTGAATTCCCCTGTAGGACAAACACTAGACTACACTTTTCTCCCAGCCTTAGTATGGATTATTCATGCACTGTTGTTAAACAGTCTGTGGCTTCCACTCAGACTCAAACTGAACACAGACAAGACACTGAAATATCCCTTTACAGTGAGAGAAGTAATAAATGACAGGCCCATGGACCTCTCCCACCTTGCCCTGGGTCTTTGAGGTTAAACCTGTGCACAGAATCATATTTGCCTTGGTAAGAATGTAAGTGGTGGCTTGGGATACCTGGTAAGCACTGGACTGTGAGCCTTGTTTTCTTTCTCATGTTAAGCTAGAAGACAAGATGAAACAGGGAGGATATGTTCAAAATGGAATATCTTATGCAAGGAATAAAAATAATGATGAGAACCTTACAGTAGAAAATCTATTCTCTGGCAGAAGAAAAGGACAAGCAGCTTAGAAGACGTTCTTGTGTAAGCCAGAGGAAAGAAGATGTCTGGCTTGGCCTCAGGTTGGAGGAGCCTGGGTGACAGAGTGTCAAGGACTGGGTGACCCTGCAGGATCTCAGACTGTTCTCCACTCTAGCTCACTTAGATAACAATGCATTATACTTAGATGATAATGCATTATACAGTGTTTCATGTATGTGTGTGTTTCTAGAATGAACAATCCCTTGTCATGAGCAACACCATAGCCTTTGTTTTAATTTCATGGAGATAGTAAAATATCTAATAGGGCTGCTATGGCATGTGTAAGGTTGAGCAAAGTGATCTCTGGAGGACGGGGGAGTATCTGTGTGTTACATCCCAGGTAAAATTGGTTTGGGGGGAAAATATCATAGATATATTAACTAAAGATTTACATCACATCATGCATACGTGTGTGAGAATACAACAGTTTTGGATTCAGATTATGTCAAGAATAATGTTTCCTCTTGTACCGACGTTGCCACTCTCTTCCAATAAGAAAAAAAGCGTGATATAATGGCATGAAAATACCAGAATAAAACTTAAGTGTTTCTTATTCTAACTTAAAAAATTAATTATTTTTAAAATAGCAGAGCAGGGTCTATTTGTGAAGAGGAAAGGGACTGGTGGGAGGGGGGAGGGGAAGATAATAGGGGGAAGAACATGATTAAAGTATCAATAGGAATATCCAACCTGTGGTACCTGCACTTCATACCTCCCAGGATAGATGTGGATATGACCCAGCACGTTTATAGATGACAGTGTCCTATTGCCAAGTCAAACAGTTGGGCATACATATTACACATTGTACATGTGTAAAAACATCATAAGCCTCTTGTGCAACCATTATGCTAATAAAAATTTTAGCTAAAAAAAAAATCACCTTTTTTTAAAAGCCACCAAATTAAAATAAGTTTAGATCAAGAATCCATTCTGCCTGCTCGCGGCTTGGCATCACTAAGGGCTCTGGAATTCCCCTTTGGATTTGTAAACAAATATAAAGGACCCAACAGGAGTAGCATGGATCATGTAAGCATGTGGCAGACGGGCCAGTGTTCATCCTGGCCCCTTCTCCCATAATCAGCTGTGAATTATAGTAAAAATTTACTTGGAAAATACCCAGTCTTAAATCCCAGCAAGGTTCAGCAGGAAGGATTTATCTCCTTAACCATTTCAGAAAGCAGGTAGGGCTTATTTTTCTTGCATAATCCTGAGAGTGCAGTTCCTGGCAGTGTTTACCACAGAGAAGGAATTAGCAGCCTCGGGGGATGATGGATCCAGCTTGAGGCTCCCGTAGCCTCACCAGCCAGACAACACCTGGGCACCCTCCCCCCTCCCCCCACACACACATTTCTGTTCCCCTTCTTGTGAAATGGAGTGCAGGATAGGAGGACCAGGTTTATTTCCAGAGTCCTGGGAGAATCTAGGAAGCAGGCATCTGGGAATCTTTCACAAACTCAAACGCAGGGGTTTTGTGGTTTTACATCCAGGGCAGGGTGCTGGCTTGTTCTGTCCAGATGGAAGTGAACTTCTCTTTTCTCCTGAGACTCTCCTCTCCATTGTGATGCGCAAGGATGGGGGCGCTGAACAAGCTGTGTGACTCACCGGGCCTGGAGGTGAGGGCACAGAGTGACAACCCGTGAGCTAGAGGGACAGATGGAGCCCTGTTGCTTCAGCGCGGCTTTGTGCCATGATTTTCCTCGCCCCGTGCCTGGTAGAGCCTTGTTCAGCCTTTGCCTTGGTCAGTCCCAGGGCTGTGGCCTGCTTCTCAAGAGCGGTCTCTCAAGGCTGCTGAACACCTTGGCATGCCTCCCCAGGGGTCCTTCCTCTGCGGAAAGGTCAAGAGTGGTGAGGGTTAGGGCTCTTCTTCGGAGTTCGCGGTTCTCTGCTTCTGCTGCCATTGTCTGACATCCCTGCTTGCACAATGAGCCACTGGGCGTGAGACTTAGCGGTAAAGGGCTCTGAACACCACCAGGGACTAATTGAGGATTAATTGGGGGGAGCTATACTGGGAACCTTCTCTTGTGTCGAAGAGACAAATGCCTCTGCACTGGATGTTTCCTTACAGAAATTCAGGGCCATCATTTGTCGAGATACATTTTTTTCCCCCTCTCACAAAAGTTTTAGTTAGTTTTGTAGTTATATGGAAATAATAGTTTTCTGTTTAGTATCTGAGTGTAATCAAACTCACTATTGGATTTTGTTTTGTTTGTTTTTTTTTTTCAGTTGCTAAGGTGGCAATGACAAATTCTTCCTTTTGTTTTCTAAATGCTGAGGGGAACATGGCCTGGTCAAAAATCAAGTCCAGTTGACAGAGAGGCCAGCATTAGGAATGCTCTTCCTGCCTAGACTTCTGAAGTGGGGGGGGGGGGGGGTGTACCACCTCACTGCTTAGTGTCCTCCAAAACTCCCTGATTACAGTGTGAAAATACACAATTCTGAACTTCAATGTTGACGTTTTGCCAACGTTAATGAAATTTTTTTCCAAAATCTGTTCTCCTTGCTTCATGGGATGGAAATAGATCTGGAGTTTTCAAGACCAAGCGAGTAAGGAAAACTGAGCTTGCTACATTAGACAGATGGCTTTAATCTGCAGCTCAGGCTCTGCCTCTGAGCTTCATAGGTCTCCCAAGGGCATGAGTGTGTGCTTCTTTCCCCAGATTCATCTTGTCGAACTCTTCCTTTTATTTATTTGATTGATTGGCTTTTGGTTTTGTGTGGATGGTAGTTGTGTCTGTGTGTGTGTGCACACTCATGTGCATGCGTGGGCATGCGGCCTGCATATCCATGTGGAAGGAAGGGATAGATGTCAGGTGTCTTCCTCAGTTGCGCTTCACGTTATTTTTAATTTTTTCAGCAATTCTTTTCACACACGCATGCAGTGTGTTTTGCTCATATCCACCCCACCCAACTCCTGCCTCGACTCCTCCCTGATCCACACCCCTACTCCACAGCCACTCTCACTGAGCCTGAAGCTCAGGTCAGTGCAGCTAAGCTGGCTCTCACCTGGTAATGCCTCTTCTCACCCCCTCCCCCCCAAATGAACCCCTGCTGAGCTCAGTCCCAGGCAATGCTAGTCCCTCTCTCCTGGCCCTGGAGTAGCCTGGACTACAGGCATGCAGCACTGCACCAGTCACTCTTGTTTGGTTGGTTGGGAGTTTTTGGCAAAGCGTCACAGGTAACCAATGCCCTGTAGGAAAGTTTTTTTTTTTTTTTTTTTTTTGGTTTTTCGAGACAGGGTTTCTCTGTTTAACGGCTCTGGCTGTCCTGGACTCGCTTTGTAGACCAGGCTGGCCTTGAACTCGCAAAGATCCGCCTGCCTCTGCCTCCCAAGTGCTGGTATTAAAGGCGTGCGCCACCACCACCCAGCTGCCCTGTAGGAAAGTTAATGTGCCGATCCAGATTTCTCCCATAGAAAGTATGACACAGTGGGCTGTGCCCCCACCATGAGAGACAGAGCAGCGTAGCATTGAGGGACCCACATGAGTTCTTCTTTCCTGGCAAGTAATGAGCTCAACCATACCAACTCAGTGACTTCTAGTTTGCAGAGTAGTGGTTGCTGATTAAATTGTTGAATTGATTGTAAAATTGCTTCCTTCTGCTGGGGGAGGGGGGGGAACTTCATCTGTTCCAGAGCTAAGACTATATGTTCCCACCCTGTGCCAGGCTAGGGATTTTGGAGACCTTGTGATCTTGGTGCCTGGAAGCATTTGGATCAGGTTATCTCCAGCATTTTATTCCAGTAAATTCTTCATTTTGGAGGGTAGCATCCTACACGTTGTGAGGTGCTTGGCAACATCCTGGCCTCAAGCACATGGATGTCATGAGCAACCCCTCCCCCACCCTGATTATAACAGACAAAGGTGTCTCCAGACATTGCCGGTTGTCCTCTGGATGATACTGTGGCCTCAAGGTGGAAACCACAGACTAGGAGGATTGTGCTGTGGGAGCTCATCAAAGCAAGAGTTCAGGGTAGGTTTAAATCTCATGGGGAGGCTTGGTCTGGACAGAGAAAAATCAGAAGGAGAGGAATCCCTAGTTGGTGAATACTATGATACAGATAAGGAGAGGGGGAAAAGGTCACTGCCCTGATGTTTTGGATTACAGACAACATCTCTTAGCCACTTTCCTCTGCCAAACCCACTGCCAATTATCGGAATTATCTGTGACCTTCCCCAAGATGGAAGGGGGGCACTCTTTGTTTCAATGTGGTAGAAAATGCAACAAGGTTAGTCAAATTAAACAATATGCCTTAGGTTCTTAACTGGTAAGTGTTGAGGTTATGGTTTCAAAGTAGATCATATTGCAGAAGACAGTACTTAAATACTGTAAACTAGAAATAATGGCAGGCTAAAGGATGGCGAATCATAGACAGACACATCTGGCTTTATGGGGATGTACTACAGAAAACAGCAGCAGTTCCTCAGCAGGGAGGATAGGATGGAAAGAATGCATTGGATTCATGTCACCATTCAAGGGACAGGGATTGCCACCAGTAGGTTCAGTGGCATAGAGCTGGAGAAGCTAAGGTCAGAGAGGAAGGTCAGTGGAGGTTGGCCAGAGGCACTCATGGCGTGGTCAAAGGAGGTAAACAAAGACTAAACAAAAAGTGGACATGGTGGTTGTCCTGGTAAGATTATTATTGTTACTTGTCAACCTGGCAAAAAGACAGTGTCATCCTAGAAGAGGGAGCTTCAGTTGATATCTCAATCAGATTGGCCCAGAGGTGAGCCTGTGGAACAGTTTCTTGATTAGTGGCTGATGTGGGAGGTCCCAGTCCACTGTGAATGGTACCACTCTTGGGCAGGTGGTCGTGGGTGGTATAAGAAAGCAGATTGAGCAATCCATGAGGAGCAAGCCAGTAAGCAGCACCTTCCATGACTTCTGCCTCAGTTCCTGCCTCCAGGTTCCTGCTCGAGTTCCTGCTCTGATTTTGCTTGATTATGGGCATGTATAGCAAACAAACCCTTTCCTCTCCAAGTTGCTTTTGATCAGAGTGTTTAACACAGGAATAGAAAGCAAACTGGGGCAGTGGCATGTACCTGTAATTCTAGCACACAGTAGCCTGAGGCAGGAGGATGATAAGTTCAGTGTTAGCCTGAGCTGGGTAGTAAGTTGTAGGCCAGCTTGTGTCACGCAGTGAGGCCTAGTCTCAAACAAGGAGGCAAGCAAACAAACAGAAGAGAAATAAAAGCTTAGTGATTAGATGAACAAAAATTCCTACTACTTGCCCATGAAAAGACATAAGGTAACCAGGAGGCAGGCTGGACCTCGGTTTATAGAAATTGGTCATACAGAACATTGGGACTCAGGCTTCGTAACATCTCAGATTCCTGTTCTCTTCTGTGGCTCACTTAAAAAATAGTGTGGTGCTTGGGTTGGAGAGATGGCTCAGCCGTTAAAGGCTAGGCTCACAACCAAAAATATAAAATAGTGTGGTGCTAAAGATAGAACCCAGGACATGGATACTTGGCAATCTCTCTATGTCTGAGCTGTAACACCCAGGCCCCTGCAACATATTTCTCATTGTTTAATAGCAAACACTCATATATTCCCTCTTTGGAGGCAGCCACAGCTTTGCAATAGTTATATATTCTTCACTTATTACTCACAGCAGCCCCTGAGTAGGCACCTTATTTTTTAGATGTGGAAACTGACACTCAGAAGGTCCGATAACCTGCAGGCCTCCGGCTCTTCAGGCTACCACTCAGCCACCTCTTGAGCAGTGTGCCAGCACCATCAACAGTGTTCCCTTCCCTCATCTGGAGACATCAAGAGACTCTTGGTTTTCTCATCTATGAGTTGAAGGGTCTGAGTTTATGAATCCCTTTAGGCTCTATCCTTATGTTTCATGAATAATAAATTTTACCTGCTGGACAAGTCGGACATGATTCAGTTACTTAGTTCAGTATAGTGAAGACATTTTTCTTTTAAAAAGGAAATGGGTTTTTAACATTTCTTCCTATTGGGAACCTTGGCTATCCCCCTCCCTGAGGTCGTGCAGGACTGTGGGCTGAGGGCAAAGGAAGTCACGTGCTCACCTGTGCCTTCCCTGGGGGTGTAACTATGTTCATTACCTTAAAAATTATTTTATATTATTGTTGTTGTTGTTGTGTGTGATGTTGCATATGAATAGAGACACATAAGTACCCCAGTGCATGCATGGAGGTCAGAGGACAACTGTCAAGTGTCAGTTCTCTCCTTCCACCCTGGGATTGGGATCAAGTTCAGGTCATCCCTCTTGCATGGCAAGCACCTTTAACTACTGAGCCATTTCACAGTCCCTGTTTTCTTCATTAAAAAATAATAGTAAGATAAAAAAAATCTGGCATGCAACTTGTTATGAAGAGACTGATAATTGCTTTCATTCATTTCTTTTGTTTAATTTATTCTCTCAGTGAGGAAATCAGATTTTCTAAGTTCACTTGTAAATTATTATCATTCAACTAAAAAGAGAAGAAGAGGACTTGATTCCCACAGGCTGAGGAGGGAGAAGGGCTGGGTGGGGAACTCCGGCCAGGTGGCAGTGAGATGTTGTGGTGCACTAGTGGGTAGTGTGAGGATCATATAGAACAGCAGTGAACTGATTTTGAAGAGCCAGAAGGAAGGAATTTCCACTATAAAGAAATGGCAACAATAGGTAGATATGGGTAGTCTAATTTAAACATTGGGATGGATACATTGTGTATGTGTGTATATATATATATATATACATATATATATCATCATTTCATAATGTCTTGTTGCTGTACAAATTTTATATTTTTGTATATCAGTGAAAAACAATTCAATTTAAATTTTTGTAAAACTGTGGTTCTTCAAGATAGATACCATCAAGGAATTTCAGGGCTCACCATACTGACTGGCATCGACGCTGTTTAGGAGCATAGCATCAAGTTGATGCTACTCATGAGTGAAGAGTTTAGGCAGATGCTAGAAAGCCTTTTCTTTAGAGACCAGCAGACAGTAAAAGTTGTATGCTTCCACCATATGGTCTCTGCCTTGTAGAGCAAATTTAGCTGTAAGCAAGATATAAACAAATGAGTATGGCTATATGCCAATAAAACTTTATTTATAAAGAGCAGCAAACACACCAGATTTGAAAAAGAGGGCCATAGGTTGTTCAGCCCACCTAGTCTCCAAGGTATGATAATACAGGCAGAGATCCCAGATATGTCACTCTCAAGTTTCAACTATGTGACCTTCATTAGATCGTGACTCAGTTTCCATATCTGTAATATGGTGAGTCTGCTAGCATCTACTTTTGGGTTGGTGTTAGGATTAAATGAGATCATAATATCCAGGAGTAGGCACAGACTCAAGGATACAGTAAGTGTTCAGTGAATAGTGGATACTATTATAAATGTTTTCTCCCTTCCTGGTCTTTTCATTTCCTGCTTTTCTCTGTGTTAAGTGAATTGATGTGAGTGCTATCATCAAATGTTCACTTGCACTCACCTGTCAGTACCCTCAGATGTCCTGAGTTTGAAGGATAATGTATATGTTGGTGGCTTCTACCAGCTTGTGAGCTTAAAATCCTCAGGCACTTTGCACACAGGGCCTGGCATGAAACCCAACATGCTGTGCTGATGTAGTTAACAGGAGGATGGGAGAAGCGTGAAGGGATTACAAGATGAAGAATGTGGGAAAAAATGAACTAATGCCTTAGAAATCTTGTGGAATTTCAATTAAATAGAAATTCTGATGGGGGATTTTAGCATTATGTGTGCATAAATAGCTCAGTTTTTCACATGTGGAATCAATTAACCACTTGGCTCTGTTAATTAGGGATTCCCTGAAGTGGAATCCATCGCTCATAAACTGGGAGCATTAAAACCCGTCAAAGCGCTTGCTTTCCAAACGATCTATTTATGTTATAGCTGAACCAAGAAAGATAAATCACATATGCAAACCAGCTGTCTGCTGGGGTGAAGAGTGTCCTCCTTCCTGCAGGTTGAGGAGACTCATTTTGAGTCAGTGAGCATCTCGTATTGTGTGGCTGAGGCGAAGGAAGAACTTCCTCACAGCCTCTAGCTTCTAGCTCAGCCTGGTGTTCTCAGGCAGAGAGAGAAGGATCCCAACAGCTTTAATGCTAGAAGTCAAGTCAGATCAGTCTTCTATGTGGAAGATAGTCCTATGCACTGTGGGATAAACAGACACTTCCTCCCCTCCCCCTAGAATATCAGGCGCAAACCTCCACCTCAGCTGCTCTAATAGGTGATATCCAAGGGCATTACTTAATGTCTGATGGGAGGCAAACCCATCCCCACATTGCAAACCACTGGTATAGACTCCTAAGAGTGCCTGAGACAAGCAACGAAAACTTACGTCTATTTCTATACATCTCTAATTTCTCAGGAGAGCCTTATTTTCTTATATTCTGCTCATTGGCTTACTGGGTGTGCCTAAACCTGGATACAGCTGTATCTTGATTTTTTTTATTTTATTTTAACTTTAAAACCTGATGTCCATGGCTGTATAGTATCTGTCATAGGTAGATATTAAACTGTGAACACATTTATTGTGTCATCATTCAGTCTATCTTTAGCTGTATTGTTCAGGCAAATGATTGATGTTTTCCACTGTAGTTAATCACTGTGGCTGTGATTCTATCCCAACTGCTGTAATCTCTTAAAATTAGGTTCATTTAAAATTTTATGCACAGCAATGTAGATTGAAAGATGTAGTTTGTGTGTGTCTGTGTGTCTATGTGTGTCTGTGTGTGTGAGAAAGAGAGCTAAATGTAGAACCAGAAGAAGGCATCTAATCCCCCAGGTAGTTGCATTTGCCCTATATGGGTGCTAGGAACCAAACTTGGGTCCTCTTTAATAGAAATATGTGCTCTTAGTCACTGGACCATCTCTCTAGCACCAGAAAAACATATTGTGATTAATGTAATTTTCCCATATCATGGTAAAAATATTAATCCTTCGTGGTGGAGTTACAAATTATACAACATTCATTTGGGTTAGTAATGGTCAGATGTGATGTAGATAGGGAGTGGCTGCTATTTGAATGTTTTAATGAGTATTGTTCTGTCTATCTACCCAGCTGCCTTTCAGGTAAGCTGTTTATAATGTCTGAAGCATGTTCATTATCTTTAGGGCACATTTAATTTACTAAAAAAAAGAGTAGTACTCATGACTTTGAAACAGGTTATCAGAAATGATGACTTTATAAAAATTAATTTTGTCAACAATGAAAAATGAAATCAAGGTTTGTCCTTCTTACTTGCTATTAGATCAGGAGCTGCCTACAAGTGTGACTATTTAACCTGTAAAAAGAAAGCCAGGCTGCAGAGAATGAGGAGGGGTTAGCATTCACATCAGGTCTTGAAAATACTTACATTAGGATATGCATGTCAATTTCCACATCTCTATCCATGAGTCTTATAGAACTTACTAGTCTAATAAAGTACTACATTTTCACTATCAGGGGAAGCAATTCAAAAACAGAATGTTTTATTTAATGCTGTAGAGTAGTCATGGTGACATTTTCCTGATATTACATAGCTGTGGAATAATTTCAACAAATTATTTCTGAGCCTATTCTTATATTTACCATTCATTAAAGAGAGAGATTTTTTTTTTTTTCGAGACAGTGTTTCTCTGTGTAACAGCTCTGGCTGTCCTGGACTCGCTTTGTAGACCAGGCTGGCCTCGAACTCACAATGATCCACCTGCCTCTGCCTCCCAAGTGCTGGGATTAAAGGCGTGTGCCACCACACCCGGCTCAAGAGAGAGATTTTTTGCACTGAACATGAGTACTTTGAAATTTTATTGTGGCCTATAGTAGTTTAAATCTGAACACTTATAAAATATGTTTACTTTTGATCTTGCTATGGCAGACTGTGTCTGTGGAGTATATGGAGTATACATATACACATATGTGTGTGTGGAGTATATGGAGTACACATATGCACATGTGTGTATGGAGTATACATATACACATATGTATCTATGGAGTATATGGATTACACATATACACATATGTATCTATGGAGTACATGGGGTATACATATATATGTGTGTGTATGGAGTATATGGAGTATACATATACACATATGTGTGTGTGGAGTGACCTGCTGCTGTCACCTGCCCCTATCTGAGTTGGGAGGAATTGTGAAAAACAGATAACAAAGTGATCCTTTATTTATTACCTCTCTGTCCTTGTGAAGCCACTGCTGGGCAGGAGAATAAATCCTGTTGGTGCCGTGTTCTCAGCAGTGTTTTCCCAATTCCTCTTTTCACATGTACAGGATATCTGTGGTGCCTTTGCTTTTGAGATACTATCTTGTAAACTGCGTGTCATCTCAAACTACAGAAGATAAGTTTGAATTTTGCTGTTGTTGTTTGGACTTCTGGTCAACATTTGAGGTTAAATTCTCAACTTAAAAAGAAAAGGCAGTTGGATGTGGTGGCGCCCTCCACCTGTAATCAGAAGCTGAGGCAGGAAGTTTGAGAATTCAAGGCCAGCCTGTGCTACAGAGTGAGACCTTGTTTCAAACACTAAGACAAAACCCACTTTGGAGCTGATGAAACAGCTGTGTGGCAAAGTGTTTGCCTCGCACTTACGAAGCCTGTGGTTCATAAACCAGCATCACATTTACTTCTGTTCCTGAATGTTGTAAATGAACCACTGCTCCAGATTTCCAGTTATTTTCAGCACTGAGAGGCAATCTTACTGCACAACCACTCATGCAAAGAGAAAGGCAATCCATACCATCAGTGTCTCAACAAAGGCATTGGCTGCAGTTTCTACACAGGGGAACAAATGTAGAATTGATACATAAAGGCCCGCAGAAAGAGCCAGCAGCACTGTGTACAATTCAGTGTCTTCCCAACTCAGACTCCAAAATATTAAGAACAACACAGAATTACCTGCCAATTCTTAACCATTAGATGTGCAACAGCTATAACATCTGCACCACTATTTTTTGGCAGGGTCCTGACTTGGAAAAAATAAAGAGTTTTTTTATTTTGATTCCACCTTCCAGCCCCTGTATTTCTTTCTAGTCCCAACTATACCACAGCTGGAGCTCTGCTTTCCTTTTGAGTTCATTGTGAAGCAGCTGTATATCCTTGACATATCCCCGCTAATGTTATTGTGAAAGTACAGCATAACAAAGTGTAATTGCCAGTTTTATGGACAAATTTTCCCCAATGAGCCATCTGTTAAAAGGCCCCATTAAAGTACTAGTCCTTTGACAGAAAGCTGTAGGTAGCAGCCATTGGCAATTATTTTTACAACTGTCATATAATTCTCCTTATTTCTAGCTGTCTGTCCTAGGTGGCTAGCCTCAGAACAGTTGATTCAGTCTGTCAGGGTCTGGAAACATGACTGACAGTAAAATGGCTTCTTCCTATACAATGCCAGGATGCTAGAGAAGAACTGTGGCCCTGAGGACAGAGGGCGGCCATCTCACCCCTCACCACAACCCCCCCATCCCTCAAAGTGCCCTAAACAAAGAGCCAATTTATAGGTTTTTTTTTTCATTTTTAAAAATTTATTATTTCTTCAAGTTACATCTCAATCGCATTCCCCTCCCTACTCCCCCTTCTGGTCCCACCCTCCCAACCTCTTCCCCTTCAAACCCCCCACCCACTTCCTTTTTTTTTTTAAGTTTAAGGTATATCTCTCCCCCCCCCAACAACTTCCCCTTTCATTCCAACAAATGGCTCTTTCTCTTATAACAACAAATACAATACAAAACAACAGAAATAATTAGGCCACAATTATGAGAATTATAAAGCTTAGCATACATTCCCAATGTCCAGTTCATACATATTTGGCAACTGACTTTAATATTCTTCTATCCAACCATCTCCATGAGTTTAAAGTTCTATATCCAACTTGGCTTCCATCCTAACTTGCATCACAATTTTAACAACCTCTTCTTAGATCCAGAACACCCTCTTAATTCCTAAACAACTCAAAATTTAACTATGAGACTCTAGCTATCTAGTCTTCAACCACATCAGAGACCTGAGAGAGATAAATATTTCTGATTATACAGGAAGTGCAGGGCCAGCAGCTTCCAAAACTAAGAAATGACATACCAGTGGCTGCCTGGACAGTTTCCAATTTCTCTCCATACATTACAGCATCAATCTTCAGCCTTTGGCCCCGTTTCTCTGACAGACATTGACTGTAAAGCAGGAATTATAAAGGACTTGCCTACCCTGTCTTGGCAGAGCTAGGCTGTCAACTTACCTGCTTCCAAGTCTTGTCCTTTTGGGACAGCATTCTGTCTACAGTTGAAGCAAGGGACTTTTCTTGCCAAGTGACAGGATTGCCACTAATTCAACTTTCTCCAATTGGAGATTCTTTGATGCTCATCTCTACTTGGAGTAGAATAAGGGGGTGCTTTCAGGAACTGACATGTCTCAATATCAAAAATCTTAAGAAAACATCTTTGAATGCCATATTCTACAGATCTCTTGAGGTTTTTAAAGACCACCTATCTATCTCCTTATATTTGGATAAGCAAATGTTGCTTGTCTCCTAGCAACTTAATTTCTGATTAACTTAGAAAATAACTGTGATAGACTGCCCTTGTACCTAACAAAATGACATTCTTTTTTTTTTTTTTTAAACATTTATTTATTTATTATGTATACAGTATTTGCTCTACATATATGCCCGGGCAGATCTCAATGTAGATGGCTGTGAGCCACCATGTGGTTGCTGGGAATTGAACTCAGGACCTTGGGAAGAACAGCCAGTGCTCTTAACCTCTGAGCCACCTCTCCAGCCCCAAAATGACATTCTTGAATGACTATTAGTTTGCATTTCTTAATTATCCTAAACAGTTTATGACAGTTGCTAACAAAAGGCCAAAACTTCACATTTCATTTTTAAGTGTTACCTAGGTACAATACCTTAAAAAGGGTTAACCTTAATTTTGTATCAATTATAATCTTAATTTTGTATCAATATACAAAGAAATAAGAACATATTCAATAATCTGTCCTTTTTTCTTTTCATTCCTATATTATGTCTATATCCCATTTTTTCTCATCTTTTCACCCCTACATAGGAGAGAAAGAAGGATACAGAAAAGAATAATAGAAATTCCTGAATCTAACCTCCAAAACTTATTTAGCAAGACCATTTAACACCTTGTAATCTCTCCCCCTAAATAACTAGAAGTATCTATAACCCATCAAATGACCAAAGGGGGGAACACCCTCCCCACCTTCTGGAGATGGGACGTCGCTCTCTTAAGTGACTTCCTGCTGATTTGGGACGTAGTAAACCTGTTTGGAGCCCAAATAAGAATGGAAAAATGGTTAAGTGCGTTAATAGAATCATTTGATGTTCAGTCCTTTTGTGCTCAGCTATTTAAATGTCCTAAGAAGTTTGTAGACAGAAGCTGAACTTCAGGGCTTTACTGAAGTTCTGGCTGACACAGTCTGTGGGGCTGAACAATCTTAGCGATTTTGAATTGTTGTGGTTGTTGACTTTTGAGGAAACAGCTATTGAGGAAGTCTTCGAGGCTGGATCATCTCAGCTACTTGTCTTCTTTGGTGTCTGATCTGTTTTCTTCTGAGGTTTCAGTTGCTCAATTGTCCCTGGATTCCTTAGATGGATGCTTTTAATGTCCAGGAAAGATAAGAATAGAGCCCTGCCCTAATCCTAACTCTGGGACACTACTTTTTTTGGGGGGGGTGGGGCAGGTAATATTTTTCCTGGAGCAAATTCAGTTTTTTGGCAATATAAAACGTATTATCTTTCAATTGAGATTAAAAAAGAAATTATTTTGATATTTTGGAACTAAACAACAATTTATAGTTTTTAATAAAATGGTCTACAGTTTATACCAAACATAACAGAGAAAAAAATGTCCCCAAGAAATTATTCTTCTAAAATCCCTATGTCATCTTCAAAACAATCTGAAAATTGGTTTCCATATATCTGTCTGACCAGTAGATTCATATTCTCCCCCACCACACACACACATATGAATTAAATTGAATTCATAAAAGACAGGTCTTGGTCTGTTGGACAAACCAGCTTTTGCTAAAGTACTTAATATAGATCTTCTCCTCCAACCACTTCTTGTCATTTTATACTTTATCTTAGAAGTTCAGTTACCTTCTACCTGGTGTCTGATGAGCGAGAACCTCTCCCCAGTGGATGTGGCTGAGAGTCAAGGACTTTTCTGTGACTTAGAAAGAGGACTTGTGGGCTGGAGAGATGGCTCAGCCGTTAAAGGCTAGGCTCACAACCAAAAATATAAGAAAGAGGACTTGTTTGTCAAATGGACATGTCCCAATTGCAGGCTTCTCCATTTAGCAAAAGGGAATCTTTAGTCTGGCTTGCTTGCCCTCCTGAGTTGACTCTCAAATCAGCAGAATTCTGTAAGTCCCCTAACTTTTTATAACTGTCAAAGGGAATGATTATATTCACAATAGAGACAGTATAAATGACAATATATATGAATATATATGTATATATACTGTATGTGTATAGTATATATGATATATATGTACATATATATATATTAATAGGAAAAAGTCAGGAAGTGGATCAAGCAATTAGCTTCCAATATTTCCTGAGGGATTGTTCAACAAATATCAAAGGCAATTAGATCTGAGAAAACACTGACTTCCTGGCACCCAGTTTTCTTCTGTTTAGTGTCTCTACTCCAGATCTCAAGCCATTTTCATTTAAATAAATTCCTCAGATATCAGTGGTGTTTGCTTGCATCGCTGCCGAGTTGTGAATGTGTCTGAATTACTCTTGGCCTTTCTGGTTGATTTAGCTATAAGATTAAAACCCAAATTATTTTATTTTCCCAAAACAAAAATTAATTATAGATATGTCTTATTAGAGGAGCCAGTGGGCTCTGTTTCTGCCATTTGTGTATATATACTACACCCGCATTCTTTATTAGAGTGTCATTTCCATGTAAATTAAATGCTAAAGAGTAAAAATAGATTTAGTATACAACTGAAGCTTGGATTTGTTTTTTTAAACCCACCATACCATTTTAGGGCATTTTTAACTTCCTGCTTAAATTATTCTTACAACTGTATTTTAGAGTTTAAAGAAACTCTCTAGTTATAGCTAGTGGAATACCAATGCAAGATTTATTACACTAAATATACCAATTTATGTGAATTTTATTATAATTGTTAGGCTCTTAATTTTGGCCAGATGCAGGCTTGTGTAATATACAACTCTGTAAGTAACATATATAATTCCTATTTTAAAATAAACAAATTTGGGCTGGAGAGGTGGCTCAGAGGTTAAGAGCACTGGCTGTTCTTCCAAAGGTCCTGAGTTCAATTCCCAGCAACCACATGGTGGCTCACAGCCATCTACATTGAGATCTGCTGCCCGGACATATATGTAGAGCAAATACCGTATACATAATAAATAAATAAATAAATAGATAGATAGATAGATAAATAAATAAATAAATAAATAAATAAATAAATAGATGTGTGTAGAGCAAATGCTGTATACATAATAAATAAATAAATAGATAGATAGATAGATAGATAGATAGATAGATAGATAGATAAATAAATAAATAAATAGATAGATAGATAGATAAATAAATAAATAAATGTTTAAAAAAATAAAATAAACAAATTTGTCCTCACTCATGGATCTCATGTCTGGTCGCTCCAGGACCAAGTTTGTGAGTTTCCATTGATGTTAGTTAGGCATGTGTGACCCTTCTTCAAACAGATATGAAGACCCTAATTTTCACGTAAGAGCAGAGAGAAACCAGTGAGTCCTAAATCCAAGTTCATGATAGATATCTTTAGCTGCTGTGAACACTTAGAAACAAACAACTCTAATAGACAAAGCAGTTTGTGATATGGCTAACTGGTGTACCAAAGGAAGGAGGCAGATAGAATTAGGACATAAGAGTCATCTCTGACCAATCTGGGTAAAATTTTTAGTCTGGTTGAAGTAAGGGGAAAACTGACATTGAAAGCAACCAAGGGATTTCTCTCTGAGCAGTTAAACAACAGGCATTAATGAGATGGAAAAATTATTAAGACTGAAAATCGTACACTTTAGGGCAATCAGTTCACATATCACTTTTGTAGGCCTTTCATTCATATTATACACTCTCCCATTCTCCTCCATGCTGTTATCATCTCCATTCTATAAATACGATAAAGACCAGAAAAGAAACTTGACTAGAATCACACAGCTAGCATGATGTCAATTAAGAGAACCTTCTAAGCTAGACATATGAATGTAGAAATACTGAGATTATCCATGTTAATTAAAGCCGTGGGAGTGAATAAAGTAGCCAAGGGAGAATTAGCCCTGAGAGAACTAATTATTTAAATCAAGTCCACAGAAAAGGAGAAATGCTGTTCAGGGTCAAAGGGTTATGATTGTGTGTGTGTGTGTGTGTGTGTGTGTGTGTGTGTGTGTACACTCATGCACACATGTATTCCATCTTATAGATCAGCTTCCTTTAAATGAATATTCAGGTTTTGGAATGAAAGTCATGAAGGTATTTGGATTTATTACAGGCTGAGAAACAGCTTATGAACGTTTCTGAAATTCTGCCAGAGAAAAAGAGGAAAAGATTTGAACATGTCAACACTCCATATATACTGAAGCAAGTTACTTCCTTGCATTAGGATTAAGTCCAGCTACATAAAAGTAAAATAAAATAGGGATAATAAAAGTTAAATAGATATTTATCTTTCATATAGAAGGAGTGCAGAGGTAGCCATTCAAAGCTACTAGATACAATGGCCCACAAGATATTACCTGGTCATTCTCTTCATAAGTATGAGATGGTGCCTGCCCTCACGAACACTTGCCATGTGCCAGCCATTACATCTCTGCTGTAAGAACCTTAAGGGAAACAGAGATTGATCAAATATCTTGTCTCTTCCCTTTAATTAGACTTATCTGGAGTCATCCAAAACCCCTTCAATGGCTTACATCTCATTGATCAAAGGTTGATCAAATCTAGACCACACCTACAGTTAGAGGAGGCTAGGAAACAGTCTTTGAATGGGAAAACATCAGTTTTGTGTTCACTAAAAGGAAGGGAAAAAGGGATTATCAGGCCATTGCTACTTGTTTTTTCGTAAAGAGAGCTTGGTGTACTGTGAGAAATGAGTCTGGGGTCTCAAAAAATTACCATAGAATCCAAAGTATTTTGGCAAATCAAAAGTTTTACTTCTGCAGAAGGGTATGTAGCCCCACAGGAATCAAGCAAGTACACCCAGAGGGAGTCCCCATTTTGTTTTTTTTCTAACAATAAACAGGACCCCTTTGGCTCACTCTGAGTGGTCAGGGTTTGGCCTCACATTCCTTCATGATTGGCTGATTTAAAATGACACAGTTGATAATCAGAATGCAATTTTGGGCACCAAGTGCAACCTTGAACATATAGTTTGATTTCAATAAGTGCTGACCCTGGAGGAATTTGAATTTCTGTCAAGTGACTTCTTGACTTTTTTTTTTTTAATGAAGTTCTGTTTTATTTAGCCTTTTGATGGTTTCTTTTGTATTTTCCAAATACTCACACCATCTCTTGTTGGTTTATCATAAGGAGGCTCCAGGGGTACCATAGCTACCCAAGCGCTTAACAATGACAAAACACTACCCCAATGGCTAGTATCAGCTGTCTGTTGTCTCTCTTGTATACTATAGGCACTTAAGTATGTTTTCAATGAGAAGATCTTGACAGAAATTAGTCCATCTCACTGAACAGTAAGTTCAAAGGTAGGAACTGTGGATTGCTGAGATTGCTATGGCACAGGTCTTGCATTTCAGAGACAGAGCCTGACTTTCCATAGCAATTTCCCAGTTGCTGGCATGGCTATTTGATGAACTCCATAGGACACCTTCCCATTGAGTGATCAACTGTTCTCTGCTGAGCTCTGTCCCCGACCAAGACTCTTTTCCAGTAGATAAAGTAGAAACCTCATTAGGAAAGACAGCTGTGTGTATCATTGGCCCACCTGGCCCTCACTCTTGACTGTCTAGATGAATAACAAGGATATCAGGCCAAGCCAGACTGATATATCTCATGGAGGCTCTGTTGGAGGGAGAGACGAACCCTTGGAGTGGATGCAATTTCAATGAGGAATGTCAGTCCTAGAATTTGCATATTGCTTGCACATTCCCAGATGTAAGTGTGAATCAATGAGTTTTATTTGTTTGTTAGTTTTGTTTTGTTTTTATGAACATAAGTCTCGGGCAGTCAAGGATGCCTGCAGAGCAGTGATGGCGTTTTGAAATTTGGAACTTGGGTTCAGAAACAGTTGATGGTTTTGGTTTGAACAATGCCCTTGAAGATCATTTTATCTCAAAAGCCAAGGGTTTCTTCTTTCAGCACATAGATTCTGGATTTGCCCTCTCAGTTTCATTCCTCTGATGATGAGACAGCATTGGTTTTTTTGTGGCTTCATTTTAGGACTTGAAAGAAGAAAGGTTGCTTCTATTTTCTCAAAATTGTCAACACTCCCATATATTGGCTGTCTAATACATGCTTGATAAATTTTGTCAAGTCAATGCACTGTATAACCAACCTCTGGCTCCATAGTCCCCACAAGTATAAAAAAATTTACATGTTCAAGTCCCATATGTAGAAGGGGGGCAGAGTATTTGCAAACAGCCTATACACATACAAATCATCTCCAGATGGTTTATTATACACGATATGATATGACGTCATCGATGTGCAAACAGTCATTATATTGAATTACGTATGAAATAATGGCAAGAAAAAGTGTATGCGTGTTCAGTAAAGGCCAAAAACCTTCTGAATACTTTCAAAGTTAGATGCAGAAGGCCAAATCTATTTTCCTCAAAAGATCCAAAAGGGACAGTGATGAGGACAAGAATTGTGACATTCAGCCTGTTCTTGCAATGTCCCTGCTTTCTTTTCAAGACCCGATGTCTTATCCTTCAGTAGTCAGGCATTTTGGAAAAAAAGATATGGGAGTGCAGCCTAGTGATACAGCAGTTGCCTAGCATGCCTACAACCCTGAATTCTACCCAAGCACCACAGAGATAAATTGACTAGTCACTAGTACATTTTGGAAAGAGAAGGGACTTATAAGCTCAAGTGAAATTAAGTTAGTTACAACAAGTCTCATTAAGAAACCTAGAGGGAACTGTGAAGAATGCTATATCAATTAAAATACCATATTGCAAAGAAATAGGAAAAGGAGGTTGACAGATTGCAAGCCCAAATTCTAGCAAAATTCCCCTTGAGCAGCTTGTGGAGGAGTCCCAGGTGGGACTTCAGTTCATTTACTTACACCGATTCTCTGCAGAAGGGAAGGGTCTGTTTCATAGTTGTTAGCTGTGCTATCTGATGCCCTCCAGCTAAGACAGAGGTGCAGGTGAAACCCCAAGTGACTATAGGTAGAGCAGCAGGCCTAAGCAATCAATAACCAAAATGTGGAGCCAGACGATACTTATTGATCACCTATTAAATAAGTTCCACTTGCAGGTTTTGCATGCTAACACAATGATAATGCATATAATCAGCATACTAAATGCCATTATTCCAATTTTGAAGTTAAGAAAATACAGTTCTGAGAGGTTAATTTGCATAAAGTTTCAACACTAAGTAATGATGGATACTTATAGCTTTGATGTTCAGAGTCCAAAGTCAGAAATCCATGTATTTGGTCATAAGAACTTAAGAATATGAAAAATAACCACAAGGTTGAAAGTTAATTCATTTTTTTAAAAAATTGTATGTGTATGAGTGTTTTGCCTATGTGCACATATGTTTATGCACTGTGTACATGCATGGAGCTGCAGAGACATGTGCATGAATGTTTATGCACCATGTACATGCATGGAGCTGCAGACACAGAACAGGATGAATTGGAGTTATAGCTGGATATAAACTGCCTGTGGGGGCTGGCAGCCAAGCCTGGGTCCTCTGCAACAGCAACAAGTTCTCTTTACTCTTGGGCTATTTCTCCAGCCCTTCTAAATTATTTATGGGACAAAATTAACCTGTGGCTTCTCCTGTTGATAGTGTTAAAATTCTAGGGTCTTCCATGCAGAATATAATTAAAGGTCACTAGAGAAGGAATGAATAGGACACTAAGGAAAGTACATTTGCCTCTGAAAATGAACTAATAGAACTCACTGTCTATCTGTATTCTGAGACAAGAGAAATAGAAAACTCCTTGAGAAATTCTTAGGAAACACACTAAGAAGGTTTTTCACCTTCTGAGCAATAGTCAAGACAAACCCAATTAGAGCTATTGATAGCAACTAAAATACAGATACCTGGGATGGGAAGAAAGAAAATAAGGCTGCTTAGCAGATAGGAGGGTGAGGGGGAAAAGGGTAGGAGGGTGGGACTGGAAGGGGGAGGAGGGAGGGAACTATGACTGAGATGTAACTTGAAGAAATAAATAAATGTTTTAAAAAAGATAAAAGTATAGGGGATCTAGTACACACTAAAAAAAGAAGAAAGAAAGAAGGAAGGAAGGAAGGAAGGAAGGGAGGAAGGAAGATAAGACTAGTTTACTAAGAATCAATATCCTGGCAAAAATATCCTTCCCAGGAGTCTTGTTTATACTTCACATAGATCCACTACACAAATGTTAAATGACACTGAAAAAACTAGTCTAGGAGCTAATGGGAGTCCCATAAGGAAACTGGCATGTCATCGGAGAAAGGAAATGAGATCTCGGAGTTTCAGAGGAAATAGACTAAAAACTGGTTCTTAACTGGAATGCATGCTTTTATATGATTCTCTGGCATCTTGCCTTCCATACACAGGCCAATATCAGGAAATCTTAGAACAAGCTCAAGGATGATATAACCCCAAGTGTATAAACCTTGATAGTATCAGCAGCAAGAAAGTCTGTTTGCAAAGGGCTTGAGCATCTTCAAGCTACTCCATGACACAATGTGTGATCCATGATGAACAATTCCTAGACTCAGGAATCCTTTGTATTCTTTTAATTACATGTGTGAGTGTGTGTGTGTGTGTGTGTGTGTGTGTATGTGTTTGTTTATATACATATTTGCATATGTATGTATGTATGTATGTATGTATGTATGTATGTGTGTGTGTCTACATGCCTCATCTTTTATGTGACAGTCACAGTGAAGCTTGTGTTCCATTATTTTCTTCTACCATGTGGGTCCCTGGAATCAAATTCCAATCATCAGACTTCGCAGAAAGTATCTTTACCCAGTAAGCCATCTCACCAGCCCGAGACAGGAATTTTAACTCTCTGTATACGTCGATACATTCTGGGCAAGTCTCTTGGACTCCTCTTCCTCTTCTTTCTTGCAACTCTGTAATGCATCAAACAAGATATTAGCACATCTTTTGGTATACGAGGGCCTGTAAGACTTCCAGAATGTCCCACAGGAAAACACCTATCAGTCATATCTGTAATTGACTCAGGGTACCAAGGGTTAAATAAAGCTTAAGAGATGTATAACAGACATTCTTGGACTCTTTAAAAGGCTAATTTGTAAAGTGATGTAATGTATGTTAGTCATAATTGGAGGGAAATAAAGTTAGGAAAATGTATTCCTATAGGATGTTTTGGAGATCTAATGAGATAGAATGAGAGTCTAATACTTTGAATCACTTCATGAACATTGGCCATTTTAAAAGAACTCCCACTGATTTGAGGTGTCAGGGCCAGAAGACACCTAGGCTCCTTCGTAGGCACTCATGTTCCATGTGCAGCACTTCTAACACAGAAAAGGAATCAAACATTTTAACCAGTGTTTCGGCTGATAGTCTTATGTGTTGTTGCCAAGTTTGAGTTCTAACACTTAGGAAACTCTAGGCAGAGCTGAGGCCACACAAAACCCATGTCATTCCCCAAAATCCATGCAAGTGGTGAAGGGATATGAAACTCCATTCCTGGAAGAGCTGCTGCTATTGGCCCCGTTGTCTGCCTGGTACCAGAGGAGCCTTTTCATGTTTAGATGGTCCCTCCTGAGTACACACTTCCTACCACAAAGTGGTAGTGTTGGTATGCCAAAGTTCCTGAGAAAAATCAACTTAAAGGAAGAATGACTTATTTTGGCCCCTGGTGTCAAAGGCTTTGGCCCATGATCACTAGCTCTGTTGTTTGAGGACCTATCATAAAGCACCCCAGCAGGAAAGCACATGGTGGAGTAACGCTGCTCAACCCACACTGACCAGGAAGCATGGAGAAAGAAAGGAAGGGGTGGGATTGCAAAATCCCACTCTAGGCCTTGACTCCAAAGACCTAACTCCCTTTTATTAGGCCTCACGTCTTGACAGTTTCACTATATTCCAGCAGAACCATCAGCTGGTACTGTACTTAGACATATGGTCTATGGGAGCGTTATGATCCAGCTCAAAACACCTGTAATCCCTCTAACTTGGTATCATCCCTACCTCAAAGAGAGGATGCTGGTGGAATTTTCTCAAGATTACACAGTGAATTTGGTTTGTGCAGTAGACTTTGGGGCTTACCGGTTAGGAGACTCTCAAGACAGTAGAGACTGTGTTTTAAAAATTCATGTCCTCACCTTTGGTTTGCAAGGAAGAGAGAAAGCCCTAAGCCAGCCTAACATAATTAGAAGAGTTATTGGCTCATGAGAGAAAGGTGTCTAGGGCTTGAATCATTGCAGCTTCTGCTGCATCCTAGGTCTCCATGTGACATAACAGCATCTTATCACCCAAGTCATTTGTTCTCGTCTCCTGTCCTGACTCAATTCCCAGGCAGCCTCTCCCTTAAAAGTGGCAGGAAGGTCACCTGCAGCTACAGGAAACTTAGGCCCCTGAAGACCAGCTGCTTGGTTTTATAGATAAAGTTGTATCAGATCACTGTATTGCCCATTTGTATAGGTTGGCCTATGACTGCCTCCCCTCATGGGGCAATATCAGAGACAAGCATTTACAATGGAGACTGTCTTGGTCATGAAACCTATAGTGTGTTTACTGCCTGGGTCACCAGAAGGAACTCACTGACCTCTGTAGGAAAAATCAGGCTTAGCTGAGGTTTCACCTGACTCTGGAAGGCACAAGGTATTTATTTTACTGCAAGAACATTAGATCTGATGAACAACGAATCCACACTATTTAAAGATTGTCTATGGATTGACACAGGCTTTACACATTCATGCACAAGTTAAACAGACAAGTTCTGTTCCCAGGTCACATATGTTCTGTGGATCAAATGAGTGAGAGCCTGCTTGCTAAGATTCTGTTTTTACTACACATCAGTGGTTGAAGATTGAATTCCTGGAGCTGAAACGGGAATTTTGTGTTGAATGTCTCAGGAGGAACACTGCTGATAACATCTAGCCTCTTGATTGTTGTAACACCGAGTCTGTGTAATTGTAGCTTTAAATGGGACCTACGTGTCTGGCCTGTCAGCCGTGCTCTGCATTCCTTGACAGCCTGTGGTCATGGACTAGAAATAGCCTCATCATTTCCAGGCTACACTTATGAAATGTAAAGCAGTTGGCATAACAGGATCATGTCTTCTCAGTTTATGGACTGTTTTTGTGAACTGCAGGTTTGTTCACTGTTAACCAAGGCTGGCTAAAGACTTTTCAGTTTGTAGCTCCAATATTGACTGTGGTGGTAGCACATCTAGTCTGTAACCCCACATGAATCCTAGCATCTCAGTGAAGAGTCCCAACAAGATCTGGAAGTGATTCTCACTGCTTGGTCTTATCCTTGTGTGGATCACTGCAGGTAGATGGCAATTGGCCAGCACAGGGCCACATGGCTACCTCTAGTCTTAGAGTTAAGGCCAGATTCTTTCTGAACCCCTGGAAGGAAGCCTCCTAATGGAGGTGAAAAAAAGAACTCAGATCTACCAGAATCCTCCAAAGGATAAATTTGGACTTTCACTGTCTTGGCTTCAAAATCAACATTCTTTTCACCATACACCATGTATAGCACTTTCTAAGAAGCAGTTCAAGCCTATTCCAGTCTAAACTAGCACCTGCTGGACTCCTAACCATAGTTCATAAAATAGGCACTTGGTAGAGAATGCCCTACAGCCCCAGTGTGGGCATCCTCCACAAACCTACAGACATGTATGCTTAGGGTACATTTTTAGGGTAAGATTCCACTCCTTTCAACAGCTTAAATCTGTTCATATGGGCATCTGTCTTATAATCTTTTCATGTACAGAAGATCATGGCTTTCTTCATCCCTGAAGACCTCCTGTGACTCTGTCAGTGACACAGATTTGAAGAGCCAGACCTTCACACAGTGGGGAGATGGTTTAAACATAAGCATGTCTTAATTAAAAAGCATGTGTTTCTTTGCTTCTGGGCAGTTATTGCTTCCTAGTCATTAGCCCCTCCCCAGTTGTCCCAGTTGTACAGTGGGGACACTATGTGACACAGCCTCCAAGAGCACTGTGAGGGTTCCAACAGGTGATGTAATGCACGTACTTGGCTCAGGGCTGGCCCAGATGCAGTGGCTAAGAAAAGGCCCTGTCATTAATACTGTTACTGTCACCATTGTCATCATTCCTGACATCATTGTCATTTTGTTAAGTTTTCTGTCACTGTGGGCAAATATTTGAATTAAATCAACTTAGAAGAAGGAAAGGGCTTGTTTTTATTTGAGTTAACAACTTTATGTACATATACAATTTAATTTGATCAGATTTACTACTGCTTAGTCTATTTTCCCCCTTCCCTCTCCTGTTGAATGTCCTTTTCCTATCCAAATAGTCATATTTCTACTTTCATGTCTCTTTAGGTGACCCACTAAACATAATTAGAGCAGCTTGCATGAACACATGGGGCTATATAATGGAGTACAAGCAACCTACCAGTGTTTCCACCACCAAGGAAAGCAACTGCCCCTGCCCAGCCATATATTGACTGTCCATACCTTCTCAAGGAGCGGTAGAGCCCCATGATTCCTCCCCTACCCATGATGGAATGTTGATGGGACTGATCTTGTGATGGTCTTGTGTGGGTAAACAAGAAGGAAGTTTTAATTTGGTTCATGCCTTCAGAGATTTCAAATTCATGGGATCCTGTCACATTGGGGCTGGGATGAAGCAGAACACCATAGCACACAAAGTCTCTTTAGTTCATGGCAGCCAGGAAGCAAAGAGGAGACAGGAAGGAATTGGGGCTCTGACACCCACTTCAAGTAAAAATTCCCAGCCACCGTGCCTGACCTCTTTAAGGTACCACCACCATGTCCCGAAAG
This sequence comes from Lophiomys imhausi, assembly GCA_907164525.1. Lineage (NCBI taxonomy): Eukaryota > Metazoa > Chordata > Mammalia > Rodentia > Muridae > Lophiomys > Lophiomys imhausi. The sequence goes on along the minus strand of CAJQZJ010004381.1, from coordinate 14,881,144 downwards.
TGCCACATTCTGAGACCAAGCCCTTACACATGGGCCTCTGAGTGACTAAATACTTAAGTGACAGCATCATCATCATCATCGTCACCGTCACTACCCCAGTCATTGTTTGACCTCATTAGGGCCTAAGGGGAAGTACTGTCCTATTTAGAACAAGAAACAGGAAACCCTGTTCAGGTTTTAATTTGGATCCCTTACTTGGCACATAAGGATGGTGTTTCAAAAGGCCCACATGTCCTGTTCCTCTGTCCCTTTCGTCTCCATCCAGACATCAAAATAGTGTAGACCATGGCTTCCTTCTGACCTGCAGCCCAATGTGAAGCTGTACAACTGCTGCTCACTAGGCCTTTGGCGTTGTCCCCAAAGGGTGCACTTTATTATCACGTTCTTTGTAATTTCATACATGTGTACAGTGAATTTATACAATATCCACCCCTACTTCTCCACTCCAACTTCTCCCAGACCACCCTACCTCTTCTAAATGGGACCTCCATATCACCTCCCCTAACCTCTAGTTTTTGGGAACATTGCAGAAGAGGAGGTAGAAAGATTTTAAGGGTCAAAGGTCCAGGAGGACTTCTGGGAAGCAGTGTCTTCTGGGCATGGCATGGCCATTGCACCCATGAACTTACTCATGCAGCTGTGGCTACCTGCATAAGACTTTCACAAGATCCAGCCAGTCAACATGGAGCAGCATGGAGCAGGGAAGAGCTTATGCGGGGAGGGGCCTTTTGAAAGCCAAGCCACCCTGAGAAATGCAATAGTAAGGATGCAAGGTGACGTGCTGTGCCTACCATCTGTCAACACAAGCATACAGAACATCCCGATACCACAAGGGGTTGGTCACAGCACCAGAACACACAGAGGCTTTGGGTTCATCAGGACCAAAATCATGCAGAGGTCAAATATGATCTTTCCTGAATTTCTAAGTAAAAAAAAAAAAGTATGTCTTGCAACCATTTCCCTCCAGACTAGATGAAATTCAGTTGTCATACGGGAAGACCTAGCTGTCTATTAACGACCCCCGGATCTGCTGCTGGGAAGCTCTCAGGAAATGCTAGCTCAGGCCTCCCTCTGCCTGCAGGCTCTGATTTAGCTCAGCTGCCTGGCTTTCCCATTCTCCCTCCTATCGTTGGACCTGGAGTTGATTCATGTGTCAGTAGGCACCCTTCCCCTCCCAGGTGCCTGGGAGAATCACCCTTGAGAGTGAGAGTGAGAGTGAGAGCTGAGGGTTTGAGCAAAGCTGCCTTTCTGTTGATCCCTGTTAAAGAGGATAACTTCAAAATCACTTCCGGGCCACACCCCTTCCCTTCCTCTCGCCTCAACCCCATTATCGCTCATATCTGCCCCCAGGAGACTACTTGATTCTGAACTCTGTTTTGTTTGTTTTGCTTTGTTTTTCTTCCTTTGTAAATTGTATTCACAAGTTGGCCTTGTGCCTTCCAGCTTCATTATCTGATGGCAGAGCAGCCAGGTTGAGAGCTACCCTCCACCGCCAGATGAATTGGTAAAAATGTAATATGAGTGATTAAAATACAAGCCAATTAAACCTAGTCGGCTTAGCGATCTTTGGCAGTTATGGGCTAAGTATCTTGAGTTTAATAATACACTTCCATTTAATGAGACTTATAATTATGCCTTTATAATATTTTCTCTGCTCCTTGCCACTCTGGGCTTACAAAAGCACACTTAATTGATTATAAGTATTTTAATACAACAATTTCAGAATCATTTTTATCCATTACATAAAGATGTAGCTGAGAATAGCTCTGGTCATTGTCTTATTACTGTGATAAGACACCATGACCAAAAGCAATTTGGCAAGGAAGGAGTTTATCTCAGCTGTCAGTTCCACATCACAGTCTGTCACTGAGGGAAGTCAGGGCAGGAACTCAAGTAGAGCTGGAACCTGGAGACAGGAGCTGATGCAGAGGCCACGGAGGGTGCTGCAAACTGGCTTGCTCCTCATGCCTTGCTTGGTCTGCTTTCTTTCAGCACCCAGGATCACCAAACCAGGGGTTGAAATCACCCACAGTGATCTGGGCCCTCCCATATCTATCATCAATCAAGAAGATGCACCACAGGCTTACGTACAGGCCAATCTGGTGGAGACATTTTCTCAATTGAGGTTCCCTCTCCTAAAATCCAGCATGTAGCAACTTTACAAAAAATTGCCCAGCATAGTCCATATTGGATTTTTTAATCCAGTAGTGATATTTATCTTCATATCTCTCAACATGAGTTGAATCAAATACAACCATTCTTATGCTTATTTTAATAAATTGTGAATTAGTAACAACTACAAGAAGCACATATTCATGTCTTTAAGTGCCATTGTTTCTGTTGTTTGGGTACTGGGTATTCATCCTGGGGCCTCCTTATGCTAGGCAAGGGCTGTACCACTGAGCCCACTGTCCCCTGCTTCTGTGTCCAGATCTAAAGTGCAGCAGTGATTCAGCCTACACCTGCCACTGCAGAAGCAGCAACTCAGCAGTGAGTACTATCTAAAGGAGGTCCAAATCCACTCTTGCACCATCTATTTTCCCATTCTAGTTGGTTTCCTTTTCAATTTTTATTATAGCTTGTTTTTAATTTCTTTTTTTTTTTAAACACCCTTCTTGGCTGTATGCAATGCATACTCACTGAAAACCTCCTGAATCTACATCTTCTTCCCTCAGCCTCCAGTCTGCCTTCCCCAGTAATGCTGGAGGAAGCTCCCATCCGCCCACATCTGATCTGATGGGAACCTGCTGACAACTTCCAACAGCACAGCATAAAGACTAGTGATGCTGAGCACTGCTGTGTGTGTTGGTCCTCTCTTCTCCTTCCTAGAAACCCAACTCCACAAACTTCTCACCCTCTTCCTAGTATCTCCATCCCTCACCTTTCCTGGATCCTGCAGTGTGCCCTGTAGACTACATTGTTTCTGCTCTCCTACCTACCTGGAAAATTTAAAATGGTTCCCCAAGACCTTGGGCTATAAAATTGAACCTTTGCCCAGGGGTGACATTATCTGGTCCCAGAGTCCTTGACCTGGAGCTGCTGATGTGTTCTGCTTCTTCCTTTTCTCATCAGTCTTCTATTTAAAGATGTCATCATCATAATCATGAAAATCCAAAACTTTAGTCATTCTTCATTCCGAATGCCCCTGACTGAATCACATCTGTTATTTCTAGGCTCCCAGCCTGGCCTTACCTAGGTACTAGTGAACTAGAGTGTACACCAGCCTTCTGATTATTCTGTTTGGCACCTTTTTTCCTTATAGTCCAGTGTGCCCTTGTCTGCTACAGTGATATTCCTAAGAAACATCTGATTGGTATTGCTAAACTGTTGCATCCTAATAGTGTTAACCTTAGTGCTGTTGTGACGAACGCCTGAGAGAAACAGATGTTTTGTTTTTTAATGTGTTCCGGCTTGTAATTTAGAGACTTTGGTCCACAGTCAGCTGCCTGCGTTGCTTTGGGTCCTCCGGAAGACAGAATACCTGGCAAGGAGTGTGTTGTGGAGCAGAATCGCTCACCCTATGACAGCCAGGAAGCACAGAGACAGAGAATGAGAGGTAGGAGGGGTTAGAGATACAGTCTGTTTGAGGACATGATTCCAGTGACTGCTTCCTTCAGTTTGGTCCCACTTCCTAATTTCCACCACTTCCCGATAATGCCATCAAGTTAGGAGTTTGACAATAAACTCACCCATTGTTGAAGTCAGAGGCCTTATGATTTACTCATCCAGAATCCCATCTACAAGCATTGCTGAGTTGAGCCTTCAGTACCAGAGACTTTTGAGGGACACTGCTCATGGGAACACTGCTCATGGTTCCTTCTCAAACAAGATAGCCTTTACCTGCCAATTAAAAGTAAGCCTCTCCTCCAAGGACTCTTGATCTTCTTTACTAGATTACTCTCATTCTTTGTGTGTGTGGGGGGGGTTATTTTTGTTTTTGCGCAAAGTATGTATCTTCTAGCATCTTTTATACCTCAGCCACAGTATTTATTGTTTACCCTTTGTCCTAGTATAACCTCATCAGCACTATGTTCTTCTGGCTTAGATACTGATATGTAGGGGAAAAAATGGCTAATGAAACTATTTACTAGTATTTATATCGTATTTAATTGGTTCGGAAGCTGTTAGTCCTTAACCCACCATTATAAATGAATATACACACACACCACATGGATTTTAACAAGCCTAGGCCTGAGTTGTACAATCCTAGCCCATCTGTGCTAGCTCATAATTCTGTTACCCAAATATAACCCCATATATACATAGGTCCCTTTGAACTATTATGCTCCATGCTATGCCGATGTTCCAGGCCACATGGAAGGATCTTCTTTAATCTACCCCATGGCATGTCCTCCTTGGTTGTTCCTGGCTTCTCCTTGGCAAGCTTCTTCCTCCTAAGATGTTCTCTCTCTCAAAAACCCGCACACCTTAGTCCTGCCTACCTCCATCTTTGCCCAATCTCCAGGCCTCAGCATTTATTTAACAATCAGAGACAATGTAAGTAACAGACAACAAGCAGGACCAATCAACATTTAGAATGCTTAAGACCACCCCATCACTGATATAGCCCCAGTCTCTAAGTAAGAAGTGAGCATTTGATACATATTTGTTGGATATGTTAGTGTCAGGTGCCCTTTTAAACATTTCCATGCTTTTCCTTCTGATTCTGATATAGAAACCCAAATGCATCGCAAGTCCTTGTCAAACATTCAGGTGAGCTGGTTTCTGATTCCTCCAGAAACAGCTCTCCATTGATGTCACTGATGGGTTCTGTCCCTTGACAGTCCAAGATGGCCCCTCTTGAGTGTGTTTCTCCTGCCAGGCATCTACTTCTCTCTATTTTTCCCCCATGGGAGAAAATTGCTTTTCTCTAGCAAAACCTGAAACATGAGCTCTCTCCAGAACCTTCTCCAGTACCAGGAATCAACATTAGTCTTTCCATTTTTAGGCTGAATGCCCCCGCTGCTGCGTGGGACACACTGACCTCTGACTTCTCTGCTCTCACAATTACATCTAGCTCATTGCTTTGTCTTCCCCAGAAGTGGCTGCAGTGTCAATCACAGTATTAAGTGGTCAATTGATCAAACAATGGGAAAGAAGAGCTGTCTGTGTGCTGAATCATGTACAGATGGTCCCCAGCTACAGTTAGACTTAGGATCTTTTAGCTTTATGGTGGGGTGTGAAGGTGATATGCTAAGCAGAAACTATACTTTGCATTTTGAGTTTAGATCTTTCCCTTGGCCAGTGATGCTGGGCCAGATCCTCTCTGGTGAGGCTCCCAGTATTGGAGACCATCTCTGGTGAGTCAGCCACATGGGGAAATAGCAATGTTCTGCCATTCTCTCTATGGCTAAGCAGTAATGCCTAGTAGATGACATCCAGTCAGTGAGTCTGGTATTTAATGGCATTTAAATTAGTAACAGTTTATCAGCATGTAACCCCTCCTCGATCTAAGAGCACTTGTAGTTGAAGGACTAAGTACTCTTCATTATTTTGGCATGTTAAAATCGTGACTGTCCTCACCCCCAAAATTGTGCTTCCCTGCTCTGCTCCTTGTGTTGATACTGCAGCTTCCATTATGCTGACCTGAGTCTGGGAGTCGGAAATGATCTCTCTTCTGCCCTTCCGGTCATCCAGGCAGTCATATGACCTATGAATAAAGGTTGCTTCCTATATACCCCCCACATGCATTGATGGCGCTTAAATCCCACTGCTCAGAAACTACCATCTATTCTCCTGTCAGCAGTATGACTGCCACAGGACACCCCCTGGCACATAGTTGGTGCCATCTGTATTTGTGGGGGGAAGAGATGGCCTATGTCAAAAAGCATGTTTAAATCCCAACAGGCAAACTCTCCAGCCACACAGTCAAGCTCTGTGTTTGATGCAGGAGATCAGGGGAGATTTTTATGAAGACAGTGTTGGAGGACAAACACCATGGTTTGAATTCACCACAATTTTAGATGTAATTTTGCTTTCTGGAAGGTTGATATTTTTACCCTCAATTCTGCCCAGGAAGCTAACTTCTCTTACTATTCTTATCTTAGAAATTTAAGTCCAAGTATATTTGATTGCTAAAATAGTAAATACCTATGTAACTTGGAGGAGTTTGTTTTATTCTTTTTTTTTTTTTTTTTTTTTTAAAGATTTATTTATTATGTATACAGTGTTCTGTCTGCAGGTATATCTGCAGGCCAGAAGAGGGCACCAGATTTCATTATGGATGGTTGTGAGCCACCATGTGGTTGCTGGGAATTGAACTCATGACCTCTGGAAGAACAGCCAGTGCTCTTAACCGCTGAGCCATCTCTCCAGCCCGAGTTTGTTTTATTCTACAAAAAAAAAAAAAAAAAAAAAAGAGGCTGGGTGGTTGTGGCCTTTAAGGATGGTCCTTAATAGCCTTGTTTTAGTTAGTTTTCCATTACTATAACAAAACACCTGAGGTATGAGCTTATAAAAAGGAACATTTTATTTTGGATGTTTCAGTCTGTGGCTAACTGCTTTTATTGTTTTGAGCATGTGGTGAGGTAGCAAGACATGGATCAGATGGTGGGTGAAAGCTGCCACCCACCTGGCTGCCAGGAAGAAAAGACATAGGAAGAGGAAAGTCTTGAGTCCTAATGGCCTGTTCAAGGGTACACCTTTGAACTTCTTTCCAGTGGACCCCACCTTCTACAGATTGCACTACCTTCTAGTAGCACCAAGCTTAACACACCAGACTTTGGTGGAACACTCCAGATCTGAACTATAGCAATGTGGTTATTGGGATCATTCTAGATGTTCCCTAAAGAACCTCCCACTGCTCATGACTCAGAAACATTTTAAAGCAAGCCTCCAGGATAAAAGAAAGTGAATTATAAAAATCTAATGAAAGTGTGAGTGATTTTAATATTGCCCACTTATCACAAGAAGGGACTACTCCCTGCCCAGATCTCAGTGCTTTGAGGCTCTGAATACAGCAGCAGGGCAGTAAGAAGTGGCAAGCAATGGGAAGTAGAGGCAGGGGCACCAGAACACACCGCAGATGAATGTTTTCTTCTTGCCTTTTTCTCAACAAACAGTTCTATAGAGGTTATGTCTGCCATATATTAGTTGAGAAATTACCACATTGACAGTAACACCAACTCTTGTGTGCCTTCAGATAACTACTGGGGAATCCTGTCACCTGCCAAGTGAGCCCCTCAAATCCTCCCCTGCCAGCTTAGTGAAGGTTGGCTGTTTTTTAATTCAAAACAACTGCTTTTGTTTGATCTATAATCTGAACTTGGAATTCCACCTTTTCTATAATTGAATGATTTCACTGCAGCTCTCATCTTCCATTTCTTAATATTCACCCTGATTTTCACTGCTCCAGTGAAAGTCAGCACACAGCAGAAAATGACTTATGTACAGTCGTTGGTAGATAGTGGCATGCCTGTAATCCTAGCTACTCAGGAGGCTGAGGCAGGAGCATTGCTTGAGACTTGAGGGTTGGGGCCAGTCCTCATGTCACAGAGAGAGCCTGTCTCTGTCTCTTTAAATATAAGCAAATTTGGTAAAGGTGGTCTAGATGCCTAGGGTTTGGCTGCCTATCCCCAAGCTTTCAGAACACGTTGGTATGACTTCCATTCCAAAAGGCAAACGGAGCTCAAGTCACGTGGTTTCTGTTATCTGTCACCATGGAAAATGCAGGCCATCTGTGAGGCTGCCATTTTAACACTTTCCCCCCTCTCTCTTTATTTCCATCACTTTCTTGGGAAAAACAAGCTGAGGAAGTGGAGAGGCTGGCAGCCATGCGTTCTGACTCACTGGTCCCAGGTACACACACCCCACCTATCCGGAGGAGGAGTAAGTTTGCCAACCTGGGAAGGATTTTCAAGCCTTGGAAATGGAGGAAGAAGAAAAGTGAAAAGTTCAAACACACGTCAGCAGGTAAGGTGGCTGATGCCCTTGTTTCTCATTGGCTGTTTATTGACTTAAACTCAGTATCTTAATTTGTAGGATTTTGATTACTATCAGCTGTCTGACACAAAGCAGAAATCCCAGCCTTGAAATTGTTCTCGCCTTTAATAACTCTGATATGAAAAGGAATTGCTTTTAAACCTCAGCTGTCTTCCCATCCCTCACAGAGGGAAATTTCTTTTGTCTTGTTGGCTGTTTTTTAATTCAAAACGACTGCTTTTGTTTGATCTATAATCTGAACTTGGAATTCCACCTTTTCTATAATTGAATGATTTCACTGCAGCTCTGATCTTCCATTTCTTAATATTCACCCTGATTTTCACTGCTCCAGTAAAAGTCAGCACACAGCAGAAAATGACTTATGTACAGTCATTGGTAGATAAGATCAGGTTATTTCATGGAGGAAGAATCATGAATAAGTGATTCTTGGACAAGGCAGAAACACAAAGAATGGAAGTAAGCCCCCACTGCAGTGTGAAATTAGGCATGCATTTCCTAGCTCTGTGGCCTGCTGGGAAATGCTGGGGGAGACAAGCTCAACCACAAGGTATCACACCTGGAGGCAGACTGCCTGGGTTCAAGTCCAGCTTCTGGTACTTCCTGGTTATAGGAGCTTGCTTAGTATATTCACCTGTACCTCAGCTTTCTCATCAATAAAACAGGAGGGCGAGAATCAGCACTTTACATGAAGTTTTACTTGTGAAGGCTCGATAAGCAAAGCAGGTAGCTGTTTTTAAACACAGGAAGATGGAGAGAGGAAGATGTTTAGAGAATGACAGGGAGATTTTTATCAGAGGAGATGGTGAGAAATCTGCGTAGACTGGATTTGATTTTGTCCATAGTCTTGGTGTGGTATACAAAAATACTACCCAGCAGGTGGCTTAAAAAAGAGAAGTTTATTTCTCATAGTCACGGTAGCTGTAAGTTCCAGGTAAAGTTGCAAAGCGTGTTGTTTCTTTTGGAGATCCCTGTCTCACGACACAGTCATGGAACCTTCTTCTTCCCATGTATTTCAGAGCAAATGCTCTCTGGCAGTCATCTGAGGGGGAAACTGCCCCATGATCTTGACTTCATCTAAACCTAGCTAGTCTCCAAAGACCCATGTCTCTACCCACATTCACACTGGGTCTTGAGGCTCCAGTATGTGACCTCGAGAGTAGCGCAAGTTGGTTTGTAGCCCTTTGTCTCAGACTGCCCTCTAAATCTATGTCTCTGTACCTGTACCCAAGGGCAGCTTTCCGACCTCGCCAGAGAAGTCTCTTTGTGCAAATAGTTGGTGGTTCCTGTAGAAACACAAATGTCACAGTGCGGAGAAACAGTGTCTGCAAGTGCACAGCCATAAAGGGTTCTGTATGTCACACCTCCTCACCCCAAGCCTCAGGGAACATCACAGAAGAGGGGGTGGAGAGATTGTGAGAGCCAGATGTTGGGGAGAAATAGGGTGAGCTGGGCTCCTCTGGATTTGTCAGGGCACTTACATGAGATCACAGCAGCTGTGGTCGCCTACAAAACACCTTCACAAGATCAAGCCAGTCGACATCTTAGCATGGAGCAGGCAAGGGCTCATGTCCATTAAAAAAAAATGAAAAATAAGTCAAGAAAAAATCTAAATGAAGTGTGTTCTGTAGGCAATGTCAGGCAGAAGACACCAGAACAGAAAAGGAAGTGTCCTCTGAGGACCTATTGATGTTTGTTAGCTGCTGAGGGAGTCAGCTATCTTTAAGGTTGTGGCCCCCAAGTAGTTGCCCATGCTCCAAGGGTTGGCTCCCTACCCATGTATATATGAGCAATACAAACTGGACTCAGTAAACTATTATATAAAAGAGAGAGAGAACATGAAGTTAGGTTGAAGAGTATAAGATCTAAGAGAAGGTGGGGGAAAGGGGGTATATGAGTATAGTCAATATACATTGTAGGCATGTAAGAAATTCTCCAAGAATTAATAAGAATAGTAATAAAAAATAAAAGACGTAGCTCCTGGATTGCAGCGTAGAAGGTACACCATGGGACCTTCTTTAACATGACAGATGGATAAGCACACCACGTTCCTGAAGCTATTATAGTTTTTTTAAATCCCATGCTTCACCTTGTAGCATCCTTTCTTCTTAATTGGATTCCAGAATGTTATTTATTACTTTTGCAGGGGAAAAACCTTGTGAGCTAGTTCTTAGCCCAAAGGGATAATTTGACAACATAAGATAGTCACCACGATGAATTGTATATTGGTATATAATTGAAAATGTTCACTTTCCTATGTTTGGATAAGTCACAAATACAAGAAATATACAAGAGGATTCCTAGGTTATGAGACTGTAAACTGATCAGCCATTTTCAGCTGGTGTGCATATTTTTGTCTTGTATGTGTATACTGTTAAAGAAAAGACATTCAGCCGGGCAGTGGTGGCGCACGCCTTTAATCCCAGCACTTGGGAGGCAGAGGCAGGTGGATCTTTGTGAGTTCGAGGCCAGCCTGGTCTACAAAGTGAGTCCAGGACAGCCAGGGCTACACAGAGAAACCTTGTCTTGAAAAACCAAGAAAAAAAAAAAAGAAAAGACATTCAATTATGCTCATTTGAAGCTGTCAAGTCAGGTTCATTCAGGATTATCACAGTAGGTAGAGCAGTCTTTGCAATGGGGTCCTTCCATCAAAGAGAGAGTGGACATTTCATACATCCAAAGTTTCATACATCCTAGAAAGCTAATGATGGGGACATGAAGGTAAGCAAGTGGGTGATGACTATGAGAAGGCATCTTCAGGAGTAGGAGAAATGCTGACTTAACCAACCTAAGGATTTTTTTTTCTGAAAACAGGATAGGATGATCAAATATTACTGAAAAGAGGTGTAATATAAGATAAAGAACCCCATTGGAGACCAAGGCTGGTCATGTATTAAAGGTGGACAATTCTGGTTAAAGCTGGATGATGCAGAGAGAAACACAGAAGCCCCAGACCTTTGCCAGTCCCCTCCGCTGCTTCCTGATCAGCAGGAATGTGAACAGGAATCTGCTGTAAGCTCCTCCTGCCATGGAGCCCCTGCTACCATACTATCCCCACCACAGTAGACTTACATCCCTCACACTAAGCCTCTCTAAGTGGTTTCTTATCAGATGTTTGGTCACAGCAGCTAGAAAAGTAGGTAATACAACACTGATGACATTTTCATTAGCTTTGGGTGACCATCACAGCTATGGATAAAGCTATGGGAGTCATCCTGGGTTGAAATTTTGCCAGATGAATAAAAAGAGAAAAAGGAAAGGGAAGGGAAAGAAAGGAAGCTAGAGTATTTGTATTCAGGTCCAACATTTCTGTGACCAGTTACCATGAATTCAGTCATATGAAGCCACAGAAACGTATTGACTCACAGTTCTGATGACCAAAGTCCACCAGCAATTTTACTAGCAGGATTGGCTTCTCCCGGCATTCTGAGAGAGAAATACTTCCACCTCTGTCCCTCCTGCTGTTAACCATGCCAGTGCTGGTCGGCCCATCATTGTTCTTTGATTCTGCCTGTATCTTTGCCTGGTGCCCTGATGTCTCTGTAGGTGTCAGATCCTTACCTTTCTCTTACAAGGACATTGGATTTAGGAATAATATTTAGGAATAACCCCATTCAAAGATACTTCTGAGTCAGGTATGGTGTCTCATACCTGTTAGTACAGTACTAGGAAGATCTGTTACACGGTGAGTCCTAGGCCAACCAGACCCCATCTCAAAACAACAACATCAACAAAAATACTTCAACTTTGTTATATTTGCAATTAGCTTATTTTCAAGTAAGTTTTCACTCATGGTTACTAGGAGCTTTCATGTGTCCTTTAAAAAGTAGCAAGGGTTAAAATAGACATTTAGATTAGAAAAGAGAGTTCCAGTAGATTGACAGGAATTAGAATAGTCTTCAAGTCCCAGAGAGGTTAAAACAATACAAAACAAACAAACAAAAAAACCCAAAACCCTTCAGACTATCAGCGAAGTTAGCTGCAGAAGCAACTAGAAGGACAGGTGCACACAGAGACAAAAGCCAGATCCTCAAATAAAGGATCCTCAGGATGGCACTATATGGAAAAAAAACACAGACTAAAACCAAAGTATAGAATAGACTCAAATACCTGCATATCTTATTTGTAAAGTTTCATGCTGACTTACTTTGTCAATCATGTGAGACAAGAAACTTTCCTATGTAGTTTTCACATTCAACTATTGAACTAACAATTTCTCTTGACAATTCTCCATTTTTTTCCCCAAACTGGAATGTTTTAAGTCCACCTTCATTGTAAGTGACTGAAGTGCTACCATTTAATTGAGTCATAGAAATCAAGGATTGCTTACCAGTCCTCTTCTCCTTCTGTTAGCAGACACTCCCGATACAAGCAGCGGTATACTGGGACAGCAACTCCCAAACAGTAGTCACTGCTTGCCTGTTTCCCTCCCACCTGTGAGCCAGTCATGCTGGCACTCAGCCATGCCACCTAGCTGACAGCAGTACGACTGAGCCAGAAACAGTAGCATTCCATTGGTGGGACCTAGAGATAATGCACTTGCTTTTGCACATGGTTTTACTATGCCAGATAATACATATAGAACAGAATGTGTGGGAAGACTATCATAGAAGCTCCCATAAGCAGAGAATGCCAACATCTCTTGGTCTCCGGAGCCTAACATTCCTTCTGCTGAAAGTGCTTCTTATTCTGAAAGTCTCCAATGCAGCAGCAGCCACCCTTTAAACTTGGCCCGGGAGCTAGTGAGTTCATCTTGCTGCTATCTGCCCCTTTCCCATAGAGCCAGACCAACCACCACCCAGAGTCACTATTGACATTCCAATCTCTTTCAGCAAGTCCATATCTTTAGATCAAATTCCTTAGATAGAGAAGACAGTCTATATTGGAATGTTAGAGTATGCCTTTGAACCTGGTACTATATACAGGCTTCTGGGTTCTTCCAGAAGTCTGGTCCTGATGCTCAAAATGACAAACCCCTATACTAGTTTTAGATCACTGATTGTTCTCCAATAGGAATTCCTAGCAAGCCACATGATTTAGGAAACTATGTTTGCAATTCTTGGGGCAGAGAAATGAAGCCTAAGATTACGTGAAGATTTGTCTTCATCCCCCTTTGTTGTGTAGTGTTATAGCCCATTGGTAGCAGATGAAGCATCACCCTTTTCCATAAAGGCAAGATCTGCCCACCATGCAGACAAACTCTGTGGATCATCACTGGCACAGCTGATGAGCTGGGAGTTTTATGTTCTTCCCTGATGGGTTGAAAACATGAGACTTATGGACAGACTTATGGACACTGAGAAAGAAAGCCACCATCAGCCTCAGCACTCTTGTTTTAGAGTTCCTTAGTATCTCCATTTTCCTAACAAAGTAACAGTGTCCCCTCCTTCCTGAGAACCTAGGTTTTTAGATTTCTATGAATCACAGGAAATTCAAAAAGTATCCCAACTTAGCATGCTTCCTTTATTGATGTGCAGTCCATTGTTCATGAAATTTAAACAGTGAGGACAAGCATGATTCAGAACCCTCCCCACTCTAAAGGTTATGGTCTTGAGGGAAGAGCAGATAATTGGGCTAGAAAGTGTGGGGAGGTATATGTGACATGAGAGGAGATGTACAGGACCTCCGAGCTTGCAAAGGATATAGCCAGGTAGTTACAAGTCTCAAGGAGAGTTTCCTAGAGAATTGGATGGTTAAACAAGGAGTAAGACGATGAAGACAAGCGAGTCTTCTCTTTTGGCCAACAGAAAAAAAAAAAAAAAGAGTGGGATAGAGCCCAGAGAAGAGAGAAGTCTAAACTCGGAAGCCTCCAAAACAGATTATGGTTTGAAATGGATTGTCAGCCTAAAGAGGGTTTTAAGGAAAAGGAAAATGGGATTTGAAGAGGTGGATAAGGGATTGTGTTGAACACTCTAATGAGGGTATGTTAAGTAGCCTGGACTTTACCCTAAGGCATTAAAAATGTTTGAGGACTTGGAGAGATAGCTCAGTCAGTAAAAAAAGGATGCTATGCAAGCATGGGGACCTGATTCATTCCCTAGAACCCGCATTGAAAAGCCAGATGTGATGGTACACTTCTAATCCCAGTAGGCAGAGACAGGTGGATCTCTGAAGCTTGGTAGCCAGCCATTCAGGCCAAATGGGAAAACTCCAGGACAGAACAGAGTGAGAGTTCTTATCTTAAAAAGCAAGGTATGTAGCATCCTAAAATAACAACTAAGATTGACTTCTGGTTTACACACACACACTTGCATCTGCATACATGCATATGCTTGCATATGAACACGCCTGCACATGCCAACCCTCTCAAAAGACTAAACTACAATTTTAAAAACTACAATTTCCTCTATACTATGGGGAAAGCTTGGCATGGAACCAAATGCTGTTTGCAAGTTTATAATATCACAACATCTACATATTTGTTTGTAATGAAAGAAAATTTACTTGGGATAGAATTAAGAAGACACCTCATTACTGCCACACTAAATGTCATATTAATTGTTTCTATTGATTCCAGTAGCAAGCAAACCAGTTAGCAGGTGGCTGATTATAATGTTGAGGAGAAGGGAAGACAGACTAGACTAAAATAGTGACAGAAACAGCTGATGACTATGAACAAACCAGGAGATATTTAGGAAACATAATGAACAATATTGATTACAAATCAAGTATGGAAGAAGGGAAGCATAAACTCCCCTTACACTTCTTGCTGAGCAGTTAGATAGCAGAGTATGATGCCTGTGTCAGATATGCCCAAGAGAAGACTTCTGGGTAAAATGGTCTGTTTGGTGAAATGCTGACTTCCATGTGTTTTCAGGGCACCAGATGGAGGGGACACTGAGAATAGAAATTGGGAACATAAAGAGATCTGACTGAAAATGTCCATCAGAAGTCATAGGCACCTGGGTTACCCTTGAAGCCATGATATATAAACTGGAAAGTTACTTGGGCAGCAAAGGAGATTGGAGCAGCACTTGAGGACTCCTGGCCTGGAGGCCATGGGTAGAGACTGAGAAGTTAGGTGAGGCATGGCAGGTAAAAGAGAAAGTCAGGAGTGCCTGATGATGCCACCAAATCAGAGCATGAGAGTTGAAGGAAGGAGAGAGGTCAGTGTTGTAGGCTCTGACACTAGACTGGGGACAATCTAGGATTTTCACTGACAACTCATCGTTCATGTCTTTGGAATAATGATTCTGAGGAAGGCACTTGGCTGGAATTCAGTTAGCAAGTGGTTGAAAATTCAGAACAAGGAGAGGAACTAGATTTTGAGAATTAGCTTGAGCAGAAGGAAGAGAAAGCAGAGTGAGCATCAGAAGGTATCTTTGCTTAAGGTTGGTCAGATTAAAGAGCTACTTAGTCTGCTTTAACAAGGTGTTGGTGCACCAAGGGAAGTTGAAACATCCACAGGGTGATTGTGAAGCCAAGGAAATAAAACTCCACACACCTTTCATGTATGCCAGGTCCTGTGCTTAGGAAAAACAAACATACAAACGAGTGTCTACATCTGGTTTCAGTGCAAAGACATCATATCAAATCGAGTAACCTTCAGCATCTGAGTGGGTCACACATTCCCTGTGGTTGCTTGTTGGGAATGTTCCATCTGGCTTGATCCTCAGCACTAAAAATAGAAAGAAATAAAAAGAGGTCAAACGTGGACAGGCCAAAAATGTTCTTCCTTGTATGTCCCATCTGTGACCCACAAAGGGAATGTCTAGGGTTTACAAGGCAAATTGGGCATGTGGGGGACAAAGTCCGTGGAAAGCAGTGTCCTCCCATGCTGGCTTATGAAAGATATAATCATTATCTCTCAACATGAAGTTCACCTAGTATTTTTGCATATAATTCAAAACTAAATGCCCTTTTACCCCCTTAATGTCCCATCAAGAAGCAGATAATGTAGGTGCCAAATGAATGTATTTTTGAGCTAAAAGTCAGTCATGTGGCCAGCCAGTTTTGTGTTTATAATTTCATAGCTAAAAGAAGAAAGGAGAGGAAGGTAGTTAATGAAGCAAATAAAGGTCATGGTCTTCAAAGAATTTGCCATCATTCCTAATTATTCTGCTTATCAGACTTATATGTAGATTAGGCTACAGAACAGTACAAGCTGAAATCCGGTTTGTTTGAAGAGCATCAAGTTGTTGTTGTGTAACAATGTATTCCAAGATTATTGCCTTAAAACAGCAACCACGTATCATTTCTCATTGCCAAGAGATTGACTAGGCTCAACTAGACGGTTCTCCTGGTGGTCTGTTTAGGAAAGCTCTTACACATTTGGAAGCAGATGGGCTTGAAGTCATTTGGAGGTGCACAGGGACGTGAAGGGAGCTAGGGTTTATTCCTTTCCATATAGTCTCAGAGACCTCCTATGTAGTCTTATCTTTTGGTCTCTCCAGCAGACAGATCAGGGCCCTCAGAGTATAAAAGTGGGGGCTTGTGTGCTATTTAAGACTTAGATCCAGAGAGCTGGTAAGATGGCTCGTGGATTAAAAGGGTCTCCTGCATTCCCAGGGAACCCAAGTTTGTTTCCCAGCAACCATATTGGACAGCTCACAACCACCTGTAACCCTAGCTCTAGAGAATCCAATGCCTTCTTCAGGCCTCTATGGCACCCACATACACATTACATCACACACACACTCACACACACAATCTTTTTTAAAAGACAGATTCAGAACTGATGGAGATTCATAGTCACGCACGGTATGCTCACCGTTAAAATAAGTCACAGGACCAAACTATAATCACCATTCTAGGTTGGAGCGGGATTAACAAGGGCATGGATACCAGGCCTGTCTTTGGAGGCCAGCTCCCACCCTTGTTCAAGATGTAACACACAATAGCTACCCTTCTAGTCTTCCTCTCAAGGAAAATGTACTCCCGCTAGGATGTTGACAACAGCAGTAGCTCTGTTGGATCTCCTGTGTCATGTGAAATAATCACACCTCTGCCCTTGCCTTGTGGCCATTAATATTAACGATGGACACATGAGCTATTAGCATTGGGGATTAAATCTAGGGCCTCAAGCATGCTAGTGAAGGGCTCTATGACAGAGCTACATCTCCCAGCTCATCAGGTGGTATGGTGAACCACACTTGACACGCTTGAAAAAAACCTGTCCCTCAGTAATCGCAAGTTAAAAATTGCAAAGCTGGGATTTGACTTGACTTCTGTAACCTCACGAACTAGATTGCATTTCAGATTCACAGGTTCTGGAATTTATAGCTTACATGATTTTTAAAGACTTAACTCACTGTGCTTAATAGTGGAATTTCACCGTTTTCCTTTTCTGCCATATCTTTATAAAGCTGAAATGTGAAGGAAGAGAAACCTGTTCATGGACACAGATACTGAAAGTCACAATGACAATCTTTCTTAAATGGTTTTAAAAGTGAAGGAAAGGCAGAATGTGGTAGCCCACTTCTGTAATCCCAGCACTGGGAAAATTGAGACAGGAGGATTATTGGCTCAAAATCAGCCGAGGTAATATAGTCAAAACTTATCTTACAGGAAATTAAGAATAATGAGACAGATGGTAGCATCTTACACATTTTGGTATACAGCTCACAATGTCTGCTTCAATGGCCTACATATGGTGGAGGGTCTAGATTTGTTGAATGGCTTAAAAATAATAAATTAATTGGATATCCCTAATTGGAAGGTCCAAAATCTCCAACACTCTACAGGATTTTTAGTTGAATAGTTTATATTTGAAAACTTGATTAATGCACAGAGTGAAAATATATATAATATTACTTTGGGGCATATCAAATAAAACTTAAGTATGTTTAAATTTGAGTCCCAGTCCCCAAAATACCTTATTATGTATATTTAAATATTCCAAATTCAAAGCACTCTGGTCCTGAGCATCTGGGCAAAGGGATACTTCATCTATACCATCCCATAACTAGCCTCATAAAAAGGTAAATGCCTTTAAGTTTGTGTTGGAATGCCACCTTAGTCTGTTGTATGGTACATGGGAACAGTAGGCATTAATCACGGGGACTTCTGGAGCGGTCACTAAATGGGGGGCTAGGTCCTCACAGAGCTAATCCTTTCTTTAGAAATGATTTTATCCATTATGAGTGTTTTGCCTGCATGTATGTATGTATGTGTACTGTGTGTGTGACTGGTACCCAAGGAAGTGAGAAGAGGCAGTCCCCCCACAACTGGAGTTATGGATGGTTCTTGGAACCAAACCCCAGTCCTCTATATGAGTACCAAGTGATCTTAACCTCTGAGCCATCTTCCCAGCCCCCATAAAATTGATACCAAAAATGGACACAAGATGTGTACCATTCATCGTCAGGTGTTTGTTTGACTATGGGCTTCCAGGCTTGGAAGCTGTGTCCTGGGAGGTGATCTTGAACAATGGACAGGGGGCACATGTTAGACCCCAGCTGTTACCCTGGGCAGGTTGCATTTGATATGTTGTGATTTTCCTATCTTTAATATATGAATAAAACTGGTACATCGTAAGGTTGTTGTGAGAATTAAAAAAGCAAACTCTTAAGAATACCTTTACTTAGGCAAGGTATGTTTTATCCTCTTTTATTTTTCTTGTAAAAAACGTGCATCTGGAAAACCCAATACCCAGAACAAGTAAGGGTTTCCTTTTAGTATCTTGTACCTGAGATGCTGCTCACCCTTAGTGCTCTTAGATCTTGGCAATGTTTGCTGAGGGGCTTCGTGGAGAAGCCTGCTTTTAGAAACATCATATGGCTCCACAAAGCTGGGGTTTGTCCTGTTTTCTTTGGTTCTAACAAGTTAGTTCACTAAAGCATTTCCTCCTCGCCCTGAATTCATAATGAATTGAGCAAGCACAATGGCCCAGAGGAAGTGGGCCTTCCTGTGACTCCTTGGTGCTTCAGAGGCACAAACATGAATGATAAAAGATGATGTAGGAGGTGGGCTTGGCCAGGGTCTCCTTTTGAAACTCTATGGTAAGCCAGAAGGCTCAGAAAGAGATGGTACATAAACAAAGCGACTATTGGTCTACTTTCCAAACCTGGAGAGTTGATTTGGAAGTAAATTGGAGTATGGTTTACAACTAAGTCTAGCATGAGAATTCTAAGCCAAGCTTGTGCAAGAAGATGGGGGTGTGGTCCTAGAAAAGAAGTGCACTTAAGAGAAGAGCTAATGTTCGATGAGGACTGATACCAGGACATTAGAGTAGCCCACCACTGTCTCCCCTTTCAGGGAAATGAATTCAGGGCAGTGAGGCTCCCTTGCTTCTTTATAGAATTAGATATGCTTGCAGCCTTCATCCCACATTTTCTCCTCCTGAAGCACTTCTGCAGAGGGCCTTCCCTGGGGAGTCTGTCCCAGGGTCAGCATCTTAAGTCCACTTGCCCCCATTCCCAGAATCCTGGGTTGCTATTGTCTTCAGTTCCGTCAGAAAATTCTAGTGATGTTGCCCCATACAGTCCCTCCACTCCACGTGGAAGTCCCCCCGGGGTGCATGATAAATACTTCTCACTGGGGTCTCCTCTGTGGTGAAGCCCTGGAATCAAATGCTAACTTACCTAGAGTATTTCTATGTTGAATGCATTGTTTTTGTTTTTAGTGAAGGGCTCATGTAGCCCAGGCTGGCCTCAAACCTACTATGTAGCCAGGGATGACCTTGAACTTCTGATCCCCCTGCCTCCAACTCCTAAGTGCTGGGACTACAGATATGCACACGCTTTGCCAAGGCTGATTTATGCGGTACTGAGGATGGGCCCCATGGTTTTGTACCTGATAGGCAGTCTCTCCACCAACTGAGATACCTCTCCAGCACAAACGCTAGTCTAGTCTACAGCCCTGTGTTTCATAATGGCATTTCAGAGGTGGCCTCATGAGATTCAATCTTCTAATGACCATCATTGGCATTTCAGTTTGTGTGAGTATATTCTGTAGTGTTTTTCATAACATGATTATTCCATGTAGCAGTTCTCATTAGGTATGCATGTCCTTAAAGGAGGCTTGGCTTGGTTCTCTGTCCTCCTTCCCTGCTGTTTCCTTTATGGAGCCCCCATTGTTCGAGTTCAGAGCCTGGATTTGATTCCTTTGGCAGATACCTCCTCTGCTTTGAGACCAGGATGCCTTCTGCAGGATACCAGATGAACACAGTTCTGTTGCTGATACCGTGGACTAATTGAATTATAAGGAAAAGAGGTTATTTTGCTGTGTGGTTCTGGCCCAACGTCAAGGGCCATTTATGGTGATAGCCTTCTTGTGGGCAGTCCTGAGGATGCAGAAGGAATCACAGGAAGAGAGGTTTCCCCAAAGATCTACTAAACTGGCTTTCACTGAATACCCTGTCTGATTATCATACTTTAACCCATTCATCTATTAACCCATTAATTGCATGAATGGATTCATCTCTTTATGGTAGCAGAGCTCTAGTTGTCTCCCAGAGGTTTCACCTGGTCTGGACTCTTTTTTTTTTTTTTTTTTTTGGTTTTTCGAGACAGGGTTTCTCTGTGTATCCTTGGCTGTCCTGGACTCACTTTGTAGACCAGGCTGGCCTCGAACTCACAAAGATCCGCCTGCCTCTGCCTCCCAAGTGCTGGTATTAAAGGCATGCGCCACCACCGCCCGGCTGGTCTGGACTCTTACTGCGACATAATGAAGATTAAATTTCACTGTTTCAAACCAAAGTAAGTTTGTAGATACTAAAATACCTCATTTGAATCCTTAACAGGCTTCCCTTTCAGACACATCTTGACTCCATAAAGCAAGTCATTGTTACTTTGGGGACATCTGTGATGAATCAAGTCTCAATTTTATTTTCAAATCCAGGCTTATTATTGACATGTACTTACCTTTCTCAGCTACCATTTAATCCATATATTTATCTGGGTTTTCTGGTGTTTTCTTTTTTAATTTTATTCACTCACTCTTAGGAATTACATTATTACTTACTAAACCCTCGTCTTCCCAGTAACAAGACCAATGCCTAATAGTGGTTGTCCCCTGTTTTTGTAAGACAAATGCTTAACCAGCTGTGGTGTAGCTTTCCCAGGGGTCTGAAGAATCAATTACTCCTCATATCTGATGCATAGATGGAGATAATGAGGCTCAGAAAAGGTCAGTAGCTTGCCGAGGATCACACAGCTAGAGAATGGTAAAAGCTCAGGGGATTCCAATGCAAGCCTGCTCACTTTATGGTCTTTTGGGCTCTGCCTGCAAAGAGCTCTGTGGCATAGGACTTGTGAGGAACAGAAAGGTCAAGACACTGAGTATCTGGACAAGTTAGTTTAAATATTCTTAAATCTGAGAATCTGATCCTAATCACGAGGAAAGAGAAACAAGTATTACAAGTAAGACTTGCCAATGCTGGAATTTCTAAGGCAGAGATAACTACCTAATGCATATCAATTTGTAGTGAGGTGCTGGCTGCTTGGGAATTGATTTTGCTGGTTTCCTTGTCAAACTGTAGGAGACAACAGGAATGACATTTGATAACGAGTCGATTGTGATCTGAGCTTGTTCAACGAAAACAAATATTTAATAACCAAAACATGGAGAACAGCAGGCCATGAGGCCTCAAAGGAATGGATTCTTGAAGATGAGTTCTAAAGGTCTGCCTTCCTTATGCTATCCTGGGGAGCTGGGGACTTCACGTGGAAATATAGAATCTTTAAGATGTCATGAAATCGAATGAAGAAAGAAATTATGTGCTTAAAGAGTCTGTCTAACATGGGAGAGCAGGCTGTGGGTGATCACCTCAGCTGCCGCCCTGACCCCCACCCTCTGCCAGAATTTTCCTACTTAACACAAGCGGTAACTGAGAGCACACTGGGAGACTTTGGGAATAGAATTCAGAAGCCAGATGTAAATCTGGACACCAAAGACTATTGTGGTATTCAGTATGGTTTTTCCTCAAATTAATCCAGTGTTAGTTCATAAGAAACAACTCTCTTCTCTGGGATGCCACTAGTTCTACACCTTCAATAAAACTGCTATTCTATATCATCAGGGGCTGTTTTTGCCAGTGTCTGGGGACCCAACAGCATGTAGAAGCTAATACCCAGATCATTGTCAAGACAGGAACTTCCAGTACTTTCCAGCACACAGGAAGTAGTTGTTGAACATCATGCTAATTACATTTCCAGGTGTTTCTATGGAGATTATATAAAACAGCTAGGAACTCAACTGTGGAGCTGTGTCTTGCAGGAAAATATTCCCATGCAGGAGAGAGTGCAGCAATTTCTCAGTTGTAGCTCAAAACTCTATTTCATGCATGGACGACTGGAAAGATTCATTACCAAAAAGTCTGCCAGTCACAGTGAGGATGATCTCTGCCTGCCTGGAAAACAACTGAAACATCATGGGAGCAATCTGGGCCAGATATTTACAGGGAAATATAATAGTGTGTCTTCCCCCTATGGCTTCTCTGTGTGGTACATTCCAATAATGAATGAATAACCAAGTACTACAATGATCTACTTATCTTGTTCATCACTATCTGTGTGTTCATCTCTGCCATGTTTTTCATTTAGATTCCAGACAGAAAATTTGAGATTTCTTTTTTAAGTTAGCAGACAAAGCAATGGGTTTCCTTATGGCATCGCACACATACATGCCAGGATCTTTCATGAGTGTTTTCTACTCTTATAAGCAAAAATTATAACAGACTGGCAAAATGGTTCAGTGAGCAAAGGAGCTTGCTGCCAAGCATGATGACCTGAGTTTAATCCCTGGGACCCACATGGTGACAAGAGAGAACACACTCCTGCAAACTATCCTTAGACCTCCGCTCACATGCTCTGGCACACACAGAGAGCAACACAGAGAAATAAATATCAAAAAAAAAGACAAATTCCACTAAAGTTTGAAAATAAAAAAGAAATACATCCTTAACAGTAGCACTCTTACAAAATCCTAGTATTTTGTGAACATGTATGTAAATCACCACATGTGTACAACTCCACTGGGAGAGGTAAGTGGTGGCCATGAGGGGCTGTACAGGTGCCAGGAAACTAACCCAGGTCCTCTGCAAGAGCAGCAAATGCTCTTAGCTACCTAGTCATTTTTCCACCCCCTAATTTTTTTGTGTCAAACTTTAGTTATTAATTTGGCATTATGTTATAACCGAAATATATAACATTACATAATATGTTTCTACTATAACATGAAAAACTTAATTGTCAACAATCTCCACCATAAATATAGAATATTCCCTCAGTGCTGATGATTATAAATAACCCTGCCACAATTATCTGTGTATAGCATTGATTTCTTTAGACTTTTTTTTTTTCTCTTGATGATGGAAATAGAAGCCAGGTTCAGGGGTTCATTGCTGTGAGAATAACTTCACAGTCTTTGCTTACCATAAAGGTTGTAGTAATTCTCACCCCCCTGCCATGAGGACTGTAATGACTTCACACTCAGCAGGGCTGGAATACAGAGACTCCAAGTAGTGTGAAGTGAACTTAGTAAGTGAGAAATCAAGTACAGGAGATGTGAATGATTCCTAGGAACTTTCAATTTTCCATAGTCTGTCCAGAGAGGCCTCAGGGAAGGTGGGCTTATTAATCTCCATTTGGACTCATTTCTTCTTTTGTGTCGTATTTGAACTCCCTAAGTGTGTGTTGCATCAGACAACTGCTGTATTCTTTTTTTTTTTACATACTTTATTTTTTTTTCTTCAAGTTACATCTCAGTCACAAACCCCTCCCTATTCCCCCTTCCTATCCCGCCCTTCCACCCTCTTCCCCCC
Organism: Lophiomys imhausi; assembly: GCA_907164525.1. Classification (NCBI taxonomy): domain Eukaryota; kingdom Metazoa; phylum Chordata; class Mammalia; order Rodentia; family Muridae; genus Lophiomys; species Lophiomys imhausi. The sequence continues at coordinate 14,857,503 of CAJQZJ010004381.1, read as the reverse complement.
AGAAGTTTCCCCTTTCAGTCCAACAGATGGCTCCTTCTCCCACAACAGTAAATATTATACAAAACAACAGATATAAATATGCCACATTTATGAGAGTTAAATGGCCCAGTATACCTTCCCAATGTCCAGTTTATACATATTTGGCCCCTGACTTTAGCATTCTACTATCTAACCATCTCCATGAGTTTAAAGGTCTATATCTGACTCAACTTTCATACTAACTTGCAACACACTTTTAAGAGTATCTTCTTAGATCTATAACACCCTCTTGATTCCTAAACAACTCAAAATTTAACTATGAGACTCTAGCTGTCTATTCTTCAACCACCTCAGAGACCTGAGAGGGATAAATATATCTGCTTATATAGGAAGTGCAGGGCCTGCAGCTTCCAAAACTAAGAAATGACATACCAATGACTGCCTGGACAGTTCCCATTTTCTCTCCATACATTCCTGCATCAATCTTCAGCCTTTGGGTCCTGTTTCTCTGACAGACATTTGTTGTAGAGCAGGGATTATGAAGGACTTACCTACCCTGTCTTGGCAGAGTTAGGCTGTCGACTTCCCTGCTACCAAGTTTTATCCTTTTTGGACAGCAGTCTGTCTGCAGTTGGTGCAAGGGGTTTTTTCATGCCAAGAGATAGGCTTGCCACTAATTCAACCATCTTACAGTGGAGATTCTTCGATGCTTATCTTCTACTTGGAGTAGAATAGGGGGTGCTGTCAGGAGCTGATATGTCTCGATATCAAAAAAAAGAAAATCTTAATTTAAGATAACATCTTTGAATGCCATATTCTGCAGATCTCTTGGGGTTTTTGAAGATGCCCTATCCATCTCTTATATTTAGATAAGCAAATGTTGCTTGTCTCTTAGCAACTTGATTACTGGGTAGTTTAGAGAATATCTGTGATAGTCTGTCATAGTAGCTAACAAAGTGACATGTTTGCATGACTAGAAGTTTGTTTTACTTAACTATCCTAGACCGTTTTAGACAGTTGGTATCAAGAGGCCAGAGCTTCACATTTTAATTTTAAGTATCTCTAGGTATTAGGAAGCGTTACCTTTAATTTTGTATCAATATACAAAGATCTATTCAATTGTGGTTAAATATACTCTTAATTATGTATCAATATACAAAGATCAATGCCTATGTAGCCCAATACAATCTTAATATTACGTCCATATACAAGGGTCAATACCATTGTGGCCAACTATAATCTTAATTTTGTATCAGTATACAAAGATCAATACCGATGTAATCCAATACAATCTTATTTTTGCACAATAAACAATGGTCAATACCACTTTAGCCAAATAAACTACTAATTTTGTATCAATATACAAAGGTATAAGGGCATATTCAATAATCTGCCCCTTCTTCTTGGACCTTCCTGTGCTATGTCTATATCTCATTTTTCTCAGGCCTATGCACTCCTACATAGGAGAGGAAGAAGGATACAGAAAAGGAAAAGTAGGAAGTCCCTGGGGCTAACCTCCAAAACCCATTAAACAGGACCATTTATCAGCTTGTAATCTCTTCCCCTAAATATCAGAGTTTTCAGTTATCCTTCAAATAACCAAAAAGAAGGGCAGAGAAACACCTTCCCCACCCTCTGGGCATGGGACGTCGCTCTCTTAAAGTGACTTCCTGCTGATTTGGGTCGTAGTAGACCTGTTGGGGCCCGAACCCAAATAGAAAAAATGGTTAAAAATGTTAGTACACTCCTTTTATGTTCAGTCCTTCTGTTCTCAGCTGTTTAGATGACCGAAGGAGTTTGTAGGCAGAGGCTGATCTTGCAGGCTTCACTGAGGTTCCAGCCCGGGCATTGTGTAGAGCTGGACGGTCCCAGCGACATTGGATTGCCGTGGTTGCAGGCCCCCGATGGAGACAGCTATTGAGGAAGTCTGCCAGGCAGAATCAACTGGGTCACTCGTCCTCCTTGGTGCCTGATTCTGCTCTCTGCTGAGGTTTCCGCGGTCCAGCCGTCCCCGGGCTCCCGAAATGGACGCTTCGATTCTCTTGGAAAGATAAGAACAGAGCCCTGCCCCAATCCCAACCCTGGGACAAGTACCCTCTTTTTTTTTGGGGGGGGGGCTAGGTAGTACTTCTCCTGAAGCAAATTTGGCCTTCCAACAACATACAAAGCGTTATCTTTCAATCCGGGTTAAAGAAGAAATCATTCTGTCACCTTGGAGCTAAACCAGCTCCAGTGTATATATTTGGAGATCCCAAAGGACAATCTGCCTGCATCGAGAAGGCCTTTTGTAAGTAGCCTCCAAACCTAGGTCCCTCCAAATCCCATGTGTGTGTCTCTGAACTCTAATTATTGGGATCAGAGACCTGTGGTTCCCATCTGAAGGGATCAAAGATGTGTTCCACCACTCCTGGATCAAAGTCTTTTTCTATTTAGAGTTTGCCCTGCATCAGGCTGACCCTGAGCTCCGGGATCTGCCCGTTTCTGTCTCCAGTGTGTTGGGAGCTGGGACCAAGGGTGTACTCTTCTTGAATGGTGGGACCAAGAGTATGCACCCTCACCACCCCGCTCCATATGACTCCAGGATACATAAGACCACCAACTCTACGGTGCTCCCCCCACCCCCGGCTCCACTGAAGTCAAACGCATGGGCCAACACCACAATTCTCTTGTATTTTACCTTAGCTCCACGTCTTCTCGACACCTGGAGGTCTGCAAAACCAGGCTGAATGGCTGTATCCTCTATTCCATTCACAGTGTTTCAGCCCTGCCACCTGCCCTTTTTTTTTTTTTTTAGTTAATAAATTGTTTGTTGCTTCAGGTTACATCCTTATCATATTGTCCTCTTTTCCCGCTTCCCAGCCCCACCCTCCCATGCTCTACACCCTGACCCTTCCGTCTTGTTCCTCTGGGATGCAGTATCCCTGCCTAACAGTCTCTCACCACAGATCAGGAGTCATATGAGGGCCAAGAGCCTCTTCATTCACCGGGGGCCTACGAGGCAGTACTGCCAGTGAAAGGTGTCTCCTTGCTACTGGGGGAATACTAAAAAAAAGACCAACAAACACACAGACCCACAAAAACAAAGAATATCAACAAAAAAAGAGAGGAAAAAGAGAAGGGAAAAGGAAAAAGAAAAAAGAAAAAAAGGAGAAGGAAAAAGAAAAAGATAAAAAAAAATTATGTCCATGTTCCTTTTGGTGTGTTGGTTGTAGTACAGATATCCTGTACGATATAGCTAAAATCCTAGTATAAGTGAATAGATGCCATGTGCATCCTTCTGAGACTGGGTTAGCTCACTCAGGATGAGCTTCTCTAGATCCATCCATTTGGTTGCAAATTGCATGATTTCATTGTTTCTGATAGCTGAGTAATATTCCATTGTATAGATGTACCACAGTTTTTTAATCCATTCTTCAGTTGAGGGACATCTGGGTTGTTTCCAATTTCTAGCTATTACAAATAAGGTTGCTATGAACATAGATGAGGAGACTTCCCTATGTCTCTGTGAGAGGTCCTTTGGGTGTATACCCAGAAGTGGTATGGCTGGGTCCTGAGGCAAGGTTATTCCTAGATTTCTAAGATATCGCCAGACAGACCTCCATAGTGGTTGCACAAGCCTGCACTCCCACCAGCAATGGAGTAGGGTTCCCCTTTCTCCACACCCTCGCCAGCATGCGCTATCATTTGAGCTCTTTATCTTAGCCATTCTAACAGGTGTTAGGTGGAATCTCAGGGTCATCTTGAGTTGCATTTCTCTGATGATTAAGGATGTTGAACATTTCTTCAGGTGTCTCTCAGCCCTTAGGGATTCCTCCTTTGTGAATTCTCTATTTAGCTCCATCTCCCATTTTTTGATTGGATTATTTGGTTTCTTGGCATTTAGTTTCTTGAGTTCTTTGTAGATTTTAGATAATAGCCCTCTATCATATGTGGGGTTGGTGAAGATTTTCTCCCAGTCTGTTGGTTGCCTTTTTGTTCAAATGACAGTGTCCTTTGCCTTACAGAAGCTTTTCAGTTTCATGAGGTCCCATTTATTGATTGTTGATCTCAGGTCCTGAGCTGTTGGTGTTCTGTTCAGGAATTTGTCACCTGTGCCAATGAGTTCGAGGGCTTCTCCTACTTTTTCTACTAGTATATTTAGTGTGGCCAGCTTTATGTTAAGGTCTTTGATCCACTTGGATTTAAGTTTGGTACAAGGTGATAGGAATGGGTCTAATTTCATTCTTTTGCAAGTGGACATCCAGTTGGACCAGCACCATTTGTTGAAGATGCTGTCCTTCTTCTTCCATTGTGTGGTTTTGGCTTCTTTGTCAAAGATTAGTTGGCCATAGATGTGTGGGTCCATGTTTGGGTCTTCAATTCGATTCCATTGATCCACTGGTCTGTTTCTATACCAGTACCATGCTGTTTTTATTACTGTTGCTCTGTAGTACAGCTTGAAATCTGGGATGGTGATACCTCCAGATGTTTTTTCATTGTACAGGATTGATTTAGCTATTCTGGGCTTTTTGTTGTTCCATATGAAGTTGAGAATAGCTTTTTCCAGGTCTATAAAGAATTGTGTTGGTATTTTGATAGGAATTGCATTAAATCTATATATTGCTTTTGGTAGGATAGCCATTTTTATTATGTTGATCTTACCTATCCATGAGCATGGGAGATCTTTCCATCTTCTAAAGGCCTCTTCCATTTCTTTCTTCAGGGGCTTGAAGTTCTTGTTGTATAGGTCCTTTACATGCTTGGTTAGAGTTACCCCCAGGTATTTTATGTTGTTTGTGGCTATTGTGAAGGGGGTTGTTTCCCTTATTTCTTTCTCGGTATATTTGTTTGTTGTATAAAGAAGGGCTTCTGATTTTTTTGAGTTAATTTTGTATCCAGCCACCTTGCTGAAGTTGTTTATCAGCTGTAAGAGTTCTTCGGTGGAGTTTTTGGGGTCGCTTATGTATACTAACATATCATCTGCGAATAGGGATAATTTGACTTCTTCATTTCCAATTTTTATCCCTTTGATCTCCTTTAGTTGACTTATTGCTCTAGCAAGGACTTCAAGACTATATTGAAGAGATATGGTGAAAGTAGACATCCTTGTCTTGTCCCTGAGTTTAGAGGAAATGCTTCAAGCTTCTCTCCATTTAATTTGATGTTGGCTACTGGCTTGCTGTATATTGCCTTTATTATTTCTAGGTATGGTCCTTGTATGCCCGTTCTCTCCAGAACTTTTAGCATGAAGGGGTGTTGGATTTTGTCAAATGCTTTTTCTGCATCTAGCGAGATTATTGTGTGGTTTTTTTCTTTCATCTTGTTTATGTGGTGAATTACATTGATAGACTTTCGTATATTGAACCATCCCTGCATTCCAGGGATGAAGCCTACTTGATCATGGTGTATGATACTTTTGATGTGTTCTTGAATTCGGTTTGCGAGTATTTTATTAAGTATTTTTGCATCTATGTTCATGAGGGAGATTGGTCTGAAGTTCTCTTTCTTTGTTGGGTCTTTGTGTGGTTTAGGAATCAGAATGACAGTGGCCTCATAGAATGAGTTTGGCAGTGTTCTTTCTGTTTCTATGTGGTGGAAGAGTTTGAAAAGTAATGGTGTTAGTTCCTCTTTGAAGGTCCGGTAGAATTCCGTGCTAAAGTCGTCTGGCCCTGGCCTTTTTTTGGTTGGGAGATTATTAATGACTGTTTCTATTTCCTTGGGTGTTATTGGGCTGTTTAAGCTGTTAATCTGATTTTGATTTAGTTTTGGTAGGTGGAATTTATCGAGGAAATTGTCCATTTCGCTTAGGTTTTCAAATTTAGTGGAATATAGATTTTTAAAGTAATGCCCGAATATTTTCTGGATCTCCTCAATGTCTGTTATTTCTCCCTTTTCATTTCTGATTTTGTTGATTTGTGTTCTTTCCCTTTGCCTTTTAGTTAATTTGGCTAGAGGTCTGTCTATTTTGTTGATTTTTCTCAAAGAACCAACTCTTCGTTTCATTGATTCTTTGTATAGTTCTTTTTGATTCTAAGTTGTTGATTTCAGCCCTAAGTTTGATGATTTCCTGCCTTCTGCTCTTCTTGGGAGTGTTTGTTTCTCTTTTTTCCAATTCACCCAGCTTAGCTGTTAGTTCACTAATATGAGCTGTCACAATTTTCTTTTTGAAAGCACTTAGTGCTATGAACTTTCCTCGTAGCACAGCTTTCAATGTATCCCATAGGTTTGGGTATGTTGTGTCTTCATTGTCGTTGGATTTTAAGAAGACTTTGATTTCCTTCTTTATTTCTTCCCTGACCCAGTGGTCATCCAGTAAGGAGCTGTTCAATTTCCATGTGTGTGTAGGCTTTCTGTTGATTCTTTTGCTGTTGAAGACCAGCTTTATTCCATGGTGGTCTGATAAGATACAAGGTGTTATTTCAATTTTCTTGTATCTATTGAGACTATCCTTGTGACCAATTATGTGGTCGATTTTGGAGAAGGTTCTGTGGGGTGCTGAGAAAAAGATGTATTCCTTTGTGTTTGGGTGAAACATTCTGTAGATATCTGTTAGGTCCATTTGTTTCATGATCTCTGTTAGACTCAATATTTCTCTGTTTGTCTTCTGTCTTGATGATCTGTCCATTGTTGTGAGTGGGATGTTGAAGTCTCCCACTACTAATGTGTTGTGATTGACATGCGCTTTAAGTTTTAGAAGTGTTTCTTTTACGAAAGTAGGTGCCTTTGTATTTGGGGCATAGATGTTCAGTATTGAGATTTCCTCTTGATGAATATTCCCTTTAATGAGTATATAGTGCCCTTCTTTGTCTTTCTTCATTAACTTCAGTTGGAAGTCTGTTTTGTTTGATATTAGGATGGCTACTCCAGCTTGCTTCCTGGGTCCATTTGCTTGGAAAACCTTTTCCCAGCCCTTTACTCTGAGGCAGTGTCTATCTTTCGTAGTTAGATGAGTCTCTTGTATACAGCATAAGGAAGGGTCTTGCTTGCGGATCCACTCTGTAAACCTATGTCTTTTTATTGGGGAGTTGAGTCCATTGATGTTGATGGATATTAGTGACCTGGGGTTGTTATTTCCCATTAGTTTGGTATAGGTGGTGGTCCTGTGCCTCTTTTGGTTTAGTTGCTGAGGGGTTTTCTATTCCCTTTGTTTTCTTGGGTGGAGTTTTCTTCTCTGGGTTGGGATTTTCCTTCTAGGATTTTCTGTAGGGCTGGGTTTGTGGGTAGATATTGTTTAAATTTGATTTTGTCATGGAATATCTTGTTTTCTCCATCTATGTTGATAGAGAGTTTTGCTGGGTAAAGTAGTCTGGCTGGGCACCTATGATCTCTCAGGACTTGTAGTATATCTGACCAGGCCCTTCTAGCTTTTAAAGTTTCTGAGGAGAAGTCAGGTGTAATTCTGATGGGTCTGCCATTGTATATGACTTGACCTTTTTCTCTTACAGCTTTTAATATTCTTTCTTTGTTCTGTACATTTGGTGTTTCAATTATTATGTGGCGAGAGGAGTTTCTTTTCTGATCTAATCTGTTTGGTGTTCTTTAAGCCTCTTGGATTTTTATTGGCATCTCTTTTTTCAGGTTTGGGAAGTTTTCCTCTATGATTTTGTTGAAGATATTTCCTGGACCATGGAGTCGGGAGTCCTCTCTTTAATCTATACCTATAATTCTTAGGTTCTGTCTTTTCATTGAGTCCTTGATTTCTTGGATGTTGTGGGTGAGAGATTTTTTAGCCTTCTCATTTTCTTTGGATGTTGTACTGATTTCTTCCATCGAATCTTCCATGCCTGAGATCCTGTCTTCCATCTCTTGCATCCTATTTTTGATACTCACATCCGTAGTTCCTGTTCTCATCCCGTGATTCTCCACTTCCTCTTTTAACTCTGTGTTTTCTTTGTTTTTATTTCTATTTTCATGTCTTGTATGGTTTTGTTCATTTTGTACATTTCCTTCTCCAGCTTGCTTGTTTTTGTATGAAAATCTTTCATTGCTTTGTCCTTTTCCTGTTCAAGCTCTGTCACCTTGGCTTGGAGCTCTTTAATGGTGTTGTTCCTTGTTTTGACTTGTAAAATTGTGGCTTCTTTGAATTCCTTCATAGATTTAAGTTCTTCTTGCAGGGACTCTATCACTTTCCATAATGCAGAATTGTCAACGTTTTCATGTGTTTCTGTTGGTGTGAGGTCATCCAAATTGGATGAGCTAGGATGATCCTGCTTTGTTGGAGTCATATTTCCTTGATTTCTGGGTTTTTTTTTTTTTGGACCTTTGGCCATTGGATGTGTTTAGCTGTCTGTTCTTGTCGTTTTCTGTGCTTGGATCCACAGTGGATGCTTTGTTGCAGGGGACGAGTTACTTGGCTATCTGTCGTTGCTTACAGGGGGATTTCAGGGTCACTGTGGTTTTAATCGTCTGAGGCACTGTGAGCTGGTGCAGCCTATTCCCAGGTTGTGAGTAATGGACCGGGATTGTTTCACTGCTCCCAATTCAGACTTCTCTATGTTGTACTCTGAGTTATCAGCCTGTAATGGTTCTGATGGTATGGACCTGTTTGCCCAGGCACAGATTCTGTGGGCTTTGTTTGTCGTCACGGAGGCTGACAGGGTCTGGCTCCACACCTAATATGTCTGGATTTTCCAGAATACAGCTATGGTCCCCTGATTTCTGGTTTCTCACTAGGCTTCTCGCCACAGGCCTGACCTCTGTGCCTGATTCCCTCCCTGTCTGAGCAGCCACGGGTCTCCCTCCCTGGCTGCTCGGCCGTGGGTGCACCGAGCCCCGGATCCTCCGGCCGCCTGAGTGAGCCTCTCGCCCCAGAAGCTCAGGTGTGGGTGCACGGATCCCTGGCCCCGCCCGTGCGTGGCTCCCTCCCCAGTTGTCCTGCCATGGGTGCGCGGATCCCTGGCCCCGCCCACGCCGGGCTCCCTCCCCAGTTGTCCTGCCGTGGGTTGGGGGGATTTGGCCCTGCCGGCGCCGGGCTCCCTCCCCAGCTGCGCTTCCGTGAGTGCGCGGGGATTCGGCCCCTCCCGTCCGCGGGCGGCTTCCCGCTCTCTCGGAACCTCCACCCTCCGCGTCTCGAGTGGCTGCGGAACCACCCACCCCACCCCCCCACCCCACCCCCCACCCACCCCCCGCTGAGCTCCCTGTTTATTCCTTGCTAAGACTTCCACTATCTCGCAAAGTTTCTTAAGTGGGTATAAGTTCTTCCTGAGGTGTGGGGAGCTCAGTAGGCTAGTGATCGCTTGCCAAGTGGCCTCTGATTCTGCCTGCTGTGTGTTGGGATCGATCTTACCAGGCGCCTCTCCAAATGGGAGTTCCCGAATCCCGGGTTTAGTGGCTTCCGTGTCTGCGAGAGATGGGGAGAGAGCCTTACCCTGGGACTTTTAACAGTCCCTTGGGAGCTGTGAGTGTTCCCGGGAGGGTCTAGCCCCTCCGGTTTTTGCACAGTGCCCAATAACTCTGTGTTTTTTATGGCTCTTTTTTCCCCGGGTTCAAAATGCATCAGTGTAGGTCGCCACCATCTTGGCCCCCGCCAACTGCTGTATTCTAAGGTAATTGTGGACTTCATACTAGAACTACAGTTCAGAAAATGAGAGGTTTCTTAAGTGTCAGCAGGGACATACTTGGATATTCACACGGGTGTAAACAACAGAAGCAAAGGGAATACTGTAAGTCATCTCTCTAACAGTTACTTTTCTCATCACTGAGACAAAATGATAAAAGCAACTTGCGGAAGGGAAAGTTTGTTTCACCTCACAGTTTGATGGTTTGCGCATCCCAGCAGGGAAGGTGTGGTAACAGGACCTTTAAGCAACTGGTCACATTGCATCTGTAGTCAAAAACAGAGAGAGAGAGAGAGAGAGAGAGATATCAATGTTTGGACTCAGCTGACTTTCAGCCCGGAATTCTAGCCTATGGGATGGAGCCACCCATTATCAAGTCCAGTCTGTTTTCCCACTTCCTCTCTGAAAACTCCCTCACAGCCGTGTATCTGCTGGCCAATCAAGTTGACGATGGACATTAACCATCATGGCTTCTGATGATAGTATTAACAAGAAAAGGAATACTGGAGGAAACAAACTGTTTCCTAACAACCCCTGATTTAAAGTGAAGTACATACAAACTTCAATTGCTTCAACTAATCACCAAACAGTGTGTAAGCAAGGCATGGTGGGGATGGGACCACAGGGAACCAGGCTTATACTGTGCTACCAAATTTAAGGCAGAAGGGGACCCCCATAGAGAAGAGGCATAGAAGGAACTACATCAGGCCTTTTCCTGTCGTGTGAGGGATTCCAGACTTTACAGATCACTGTGAGAGGTTTTAAATAGAGCATTAGAGAGTTTGTGTTTTCACTTCAAGACGGATTGTCTGGGCAAAGAACCTGAGTTAGCAAATCAAAGTAAAATGCAACTGTCCCATCACTATAAAGAAGAGTTTGCTCTTGTTTTTAATTAAAGAAACACAAATAGAAACTAGTGCCATACCAGCTTTTACTTATGAGTTTGGAAAAATAAACGAAATTGAAACCTGTTAGTATGCCAGGAGCCTGGGGAATCTCAGTGGGTTGCCGCTGGCAGGATGAATCCACACAAACCTACTGGAGTACAGTGTAGCAAGAGCAATCAAAACTGTAAATATGCTTGTCTTTGACCTTGAGATTTATCAGCCTAGCAAAGGAGGATCAAGCCAGAAAGAACATTCTAGAAACAGGACGGATCAATGCTGGGAGGTTCCAGATTTGAAGGTCACATCCAAATAAATAAAATTATAATTTGCCAGGAATTTAACCTACTTGTGTGCTTATGGAAATGGAGAGGAACAGATTTTCAAGGTTGTTCACTACAGATTGTTTATTATGGAAAAAATATAGGATAAATGCCATCAGTGGAGGGCTGTTGTATAAATCAAGATCCTGGGCTGGGATACAGCTTTGTGGTCGAATACTTGCCTAAACATAGTCTTTCTGCACAATAGATTAACATCAAGCTACAGAAACATCCAAGGAAGATTTATATCTTTGGAAACAGAGAACACTACACAATGCTCTGTTAAGTGGGAAAAAAAAACAGGATGAGATACAGAACAGCATTATGCTATGGTGCTGTTTGTATTGATTTTCAAGGAATAGATTACATACATATATACATATGTACATACATGCACACATACATATGTACATATCCATTTTAAATAAATATTTTTCTAAGAAATATGGAAGAAACATTCTAGAGTATAATGATCTTTGGAGAAGTAGAAATAGGTATTCAGATGCTAATTATTGGAATTATTGTCATGTATGTGAGTTACCTCTATAAAAAATAGTAAGGGACACATTTTCGTTGAATTCTAGCCACATGTCACCTTTGCCTGACTCAATCTTGGTCATCAACATTGGCACTTTTAAGTGGCATTGGTACCCTTCCATGATCTGCATTTATTAACTCATATTAATTATCACAAACCCTTATGAACATGAGCTGTTTTTATTCCCATTTTTCAGATGAAGCCAGTGAGACACAGAATTGTTAAGTACTTTCCGTGAGGTTCCAAAACTCTCAGAGAGCATATAGAAGGATGGCTGTCATGGTACATTCCTGTAGTACCAGACCAGAGAGGGGTAATAGCATCTTGGTTCCCTTCTGTCCCTTTTGCCTCCCAGCCACCACGAGATGAGCAGGTTCTTCTGCCATTTGCTCCTTGCCACAGTTCCAAAAGCAGTGGGGCCCATGGAACAAAACTGGAGCTATCCTATTTCTTAGTTGATTCACCTCAGGAGTTTTATCACATGCCCCTGGTAGCCCCCCTCCATTCTTTTAAATACTGGTTTTGCTTTCCAAAAAGAAAACAGACAGAATTATTCACTTATGCTACACTGTGAGCCCCTGAGACCAACTATTGGCCAAGACATGTTCACAGTTCTTGTCCCCCATCATCTTAGACAGCAGGCTTCCAGCCATGGCTGCCAGAACACTCTCCACTGCAGAGTTTTTAGAGCTCAAGGTCATATGCCAAGCGATCTTTCTAGCTTCTGATTCATTGCATCAAGCTTGGAGTCAAACCCACTGCAAGTCAAGCAGGACCTAAGGCCAGGGTGATTAGATAATGCAGCTCATAATCATCTTCTTTTCAGAATATTCTCCTGGAAATGACAATAGCTCCTTCTTAGCACTGAATTGTGGAAAAAAAAATGCAAGAGAGCAACTTTTTCCCCTTCACTTTACCCCGTCTTTCGTCCACATCACCCTGTTATTTAGTGCAGATCTCTCCTACAAACTCCTTTGTTCAACAAACACTTGCCCAAGATCTCTGAAATGCCAGGCACAGAAAGTTGAGAGTAAAATACAGAGCCACCCACACTGAGCACACACTTCTAGAAGAAGTAGAATGACAACCAGTAATTACAAGGCTACAGAATACGCCATCAGGAGGTATATTCGCCATGCTTTAGAAGCACAAAAGAGGTGTCGTTCCTGGGTTGTCTTGAAGTGGTCCTAATTAGTAATTCCCGTGCAGGAAAGTGACCCGCTGTCTCTCTACTTATTTTAGCCATTGCCTATTTACTTGTTCATACAAGAAAAAAAATCATAATTCCCCACAATGTAGGCACAGGTAGAACATGAAGAAAAGTTTTGTAGCTTCTGCCTATCTGAGTGTTGACACCCTTCCGGTGTTCAGTACTTGGTGCCCATTTATTTTGAGGCTTCCATTTGCACTTGCTGTGAAGCCCTGAGTTAGGCAGTTGAATATAACATGGAAAAACACAATTCCTTCCTTGGAGATGATTGCATATGGCATAGTTAGTGCAGAAATAGAGATGGTGGCCGAGGACCAAGAAGCAAAGGAAACAGCGAGGTTCTGAGTGGACGCTGGAATGGGTTTTCAAGGTTGTTGATAAGAGAAGAGAGCCGGCATTCCAGACATAATGAGTGTGGCAGTGTCATGGAAGGCCATATCCAAGAGGCAGCTAAAGGGAACTTAAGCCAAGCGGGATGGCCCAGGCGTACATTCCCAGCACTGAGAGGTGGTGGCAGCAGGATCAGGAGTGCAGGTCTAGCATTGTCTAGTCTACATAACAAGCTTGAGCCCCGCCTAGAATTTTGAGACCTTGTCTCAAATAATAAATATGATGGGGATGGCGATGTTGATGATGGTGGCCGAGGTGGCAGGCTAATAATGGGTTAGGCCCTTGCTTTACACGTGTGGGCACTTACATTCAGGTCCCTAGGATTCACATAAAACAGGACACAGTGGGTTTGTCTGTAATCCTCAGTCTTAGGGTGAGATCAGAGGCTGAGACAGGTGAATCCTGGATCCCAAGGTTCAGCTGGCTTGGCATATGCAACAGTTAAAAAGGGACCCTATCTCAAGGTAAAGGGTAAGGACAAACATGCAAGGTTGTCCTCTGACCTATACACACACTCATAACCATTTTTCACATGGTGTCCTGCCAGCTCTCCTACCCACAAAGACCCATGTGTTGTTGGATCATGCTATTACAAAAGGATGGAACCTTCAAGAGGTGGAACCAAGTGAAAGGAAGTGAGGTGGTTAGGCTGCACTCTGGAAGAGAGTGTTAGGATCCTAGCTCCTTCTCCTCTGTCTTTGCATCCTGGGTATCATGAAATCAATGTGTCTCCTCTGCCTGGCTCTCCTGCCCAGAGGTATTGTGCCATCACAAGGCCAAACACTTGTGGACTGAAGCCTCAGAAACCAATTACTTGGAGCAAACTAAACCTTTCCTATTTTTAGGTTGTCTTGGTCAATTTGTCACAAAGATGGAAAACTTAGAGAAAATTCAGGAAGCCCCCACCACACAATGAATCCAGCAGGGAGGAGCAGGACACCAGGCCGAATTCTAGCATGACTCAAGAAGGAAGGGAACAACCTTCACTCAAGGTGCAATTGACTGAGTCGGGGCTGTGAGAAAGAGTCTTTGCTGCACCTTGCCTCTAGCGTTTGCTGGCTTGTTGACTGTCATCACTGTTTCTTGTTTTTAGGTATATCACACTATTCTCAGCCTTCTATTCACAGCCTTCATCTCTCTATGATGCGCCCCCCCCCCAGCATGTACATCTGCCCCATGTTTCCCCTTGCAAGGTCACTCAGTCAGATTACACTGGAGCATATGTCATTCCATGTGACCTAATCCGAGTCTAACTGATAATGTTTTAACAACTTTATTTAGAAACCCAGGTCACATTCAGAGATCCTTAGGATCAGGAATTTTGGTGAACTTGGCTATCACCCCATAGCAGCTGTGAATGAGATGAAGGCTGGTGGCTCTCATCTCCTCATACAGTGCCAGGTTTCTGCTCCCCTGCGACGATTCTTGGGGATTTATAAGCAAATCATCATTGGCTTTAAAATATCATCACGTCAGATGGTCTGTTCGCAACTCACTATTGGACTTGCAAATAGTCTTAAGGAGATGAAGAAATCCAGGACTTGAATTATTCCTATGGTTAGCACACCCTTGCTGAGTCCCAGCTCTGGCACAAGACGACCTCTTCCCCCTAAGGGCACTTTCCAGAAAAAGTAGAACTCCTGCCAGGAGCACATGCCTGCTGACTAGAGGGTTCTGTCTTTGAGGGTAAGCTGCCTGAGAGAAAGCACAATTGATCAATTGATAGTCAGCCCTGGAGCCGGAGCACCCCAGAAGCCTCGGTTCAAATGGCACCCACATTCAGGGCCCATTCACTCAAGTCTGGGCATGTAGCTTTGCCCATCAAATAGCTGACAAGTTTTTTGTTTGTTCCATTTTTGGTTGTTTTCAATACTGAGTCTCACTATGTAGCCAAAGCTGGCCTCACATTGGCAGCAGCTCTCCTTCCTCGGGTCCCCAATCATTAGGATCAAAAACATGAGCCACCCCACCTGGCTTGCATACGGTCTTTAAAATGAAATCCAGGTTTTCCTTCTTGGAAAATGAGTGGTGTCTCCTTGTTAAAAGGAGAAACGAACATGTCCACGTTCATGTTTATCCCCATGAGGTATATATCTTTTCATGACAGAGGGTGAGGAAAACATATTTGGACTGAAGGTACAGGCTCTTTCTTCCTCAAAAAAAAAAAAATGTCAAGTCAAGGTAGCCATGATGTATGAGAATATTGGAGCTCTGAGCCTCACACAGATAGACAGATAGCCATGAAAGATGCCGGAGTTCTTCTCTGGGCGTTTGTAATTTGGAATCAGGCCTTCCCCAAATAGCTCCTTCATGGTATGGCATTTTTTTGTGTGTGGTATATTTGAATTTAAACCCTGCTAATATGATTTGCCGGGCTTGAGGCTGCTAGCTCAAAACCTCTCCCTTCACTTCCAGTCTCCATTGCCCTTCCCATCTCTGAAGCTATAAAAAACGAGCTTTACTGAGCTCCTCATTAATTTTGCACTCCTCTCACTGCGGGAGACACACAGATATGCAGCAGCAGGCTCACAGGCCAAAGAACACTTGGCAAGCTATCGCTGCATCCAGTGATAAACTTCAGAGACATCCCTCTGGGGGTTTTGACAGGTAAGATGGTCAGTCCCTGCAGGCACTCTCATTATGAAGTTCCCATGAGTCCTTGGGAAAACTTACATGATGTCCCAGCACCCAGATATGAAGTGAGTCGATCTTTCTTTTTTAATTGGATGTTAACTTAAGAATAGTACTGTCAGCCAGGTGTGGTGCACACCTTTAATTGCAGCACTGGGGAGGCAGAGACAAGCAGGTCTCTGTGAGTTCAATGCCAGCCAGGTTTAGATAGACTTCCAGGACAACCAGGGCTATGTAGAGACCTTGTCTAAAAATGTAAAAAAATAAAATCTTGAAGAAGAAGAAGAAGAAGAAGAGGAGGAGGAGGAGGAGGAGGAGGAGGAGGAGGAAGAGGAGGAGGAGGAGGAGGAAGAAGAGGAGTGTGATAATGAATTATGCAACACAGGGCCTGTGGATATGACTCAGTTGCCAAGGTATTTGTCAGCATGCTTAAAGCCCAGAGTTCATTTCCCAGCACTGTATAAAGCCAGGCATGGTGGTAAATCCCAGCACTTTGGAGGTGGCAGTAGAAAGAACAGAAGGTCACTATCATTCTCAACTGAATCACAAGTTCAAGGCCAGCCTGAACTATGTGAGACACTGTTTCAAAAAGGAAATATGATGCATGGAAATCTTAAAACAGCCCTCTGTCCAGCTTGACCTTGGATGCTGTCTTCCGACCTTAGAAGATACAGCTTCTGCTTTGTACCTGACTCAACTATCCCACCCAAACTCCATTCCCCATTCAGAAGCTCAAAGGTTTCTTTAGGGACCTTTAAAACAGTCACTTCAAAGTGCGGTAATCTGGGAGTTTTTTAGGACAGGGCTGTGCAAACACTTTGTAAGATTTCTTTCTGCAGAGTCTTAGAAAATGGGATCATCTTCTGAATGGAGAGTCTTTTGCGAACCAGTGACTTAAATCTCAG
Organism: Lophiomys imhausi; assembly: GCA_907164525.1. Lineage (NCBI taxonomy): Eukaryota > Metazoa > Chordata > Mammalia > Rodentia > Muridae > Lophiomys > Lophiomys imhausi. The sequence continues at coordinate 14,841,107 of CAJQZJ010004381.1, read as the reverse complement.
GGAACTAAACAGGAGAAAAACTGGCTCCCTCCTGGGGACCGCCTGTACCTGCTGTCTATCGGTAATGGTCACCAGTGACCTCTTGACCGCAAGAGCAGGAATGCTGTGTCTCTCTCAAAAAAACAAATTTTTAAAAGCCAACCTTAGGTTATCCCTGAGGATAATAAGCTGTACCTTAAGAAAGAAAAGATAATAAGAAAACTCGGGCTTCTAGAAAGTTGACCCAGGGGGTGAAGTACTTTCTGTATAGAGTTAAGATTCCTAGCACCCAACATAAAAAGTCAGATGTGACTGTGCACACCTGTAATCCAGACCTGGAAAGGAGGATCCTGGAGGCTTGCTAGCTAGCCAATCTAGCAGAACCAGTGAGCTCCAGCTCAGGGTTTAGTGGGAGACTCTGTCTCAAAAAAAGTGAAGTAGAGAAAACATATGATAATAACTGGTCTCTAGCTCTGCACATGCATGCACAGGTACACACATGTGTACACACTAAATATGATTTAAAATTTTTAAAAACAAAATCAATAGCTATTAGGTAGTAACTAGAGCAATGGTATTTTCCCCTTGTCTGAAGTTTACATCCTCATTGGTTGGAACTTTTATGAAAAAAAAAAGAAAAAAAAATGCTTCTAATAGCTTGTTTCCATGACTAATAGAAAATCAAAAGAATCTTAGACTAAGCTAAAAATAATGTTTTTAGGAAAGTTTGGAAGGCACCTGGAATACAGTTTGTTACATCAACGTTAAATGAGAAGGTATGGATAACCAATGCATCATTCATAGAATGGAGAGTCTCCCAAGGTTGCTGGGCATAACAATCCCAAGAGTGGAAAGTAAAGCAGTGGGTTAAAAGCAACATTGACAATGAACAGAGCTCTTCTTGAGTTTGAAGTCCTGCAGGAAACCTCGTTGTGCTTCTGGAACCAGATTTTGCTTGAAGGTGAACCAGTGAATGCCCTTGGAACATGCGCAGTTCCCTCGTGCATGAAGTGAAGAGTTTGGAATGGATGCTCCCAGAGGCTTCCTTGGTTTTTTTCCTATGAACACATTTGGGGAAAATGTGTCAGGTTCTATTAAGTGCTTTTGCAGTTGGATTCAAATAGGATAACAGAAAAAAATGACCAAATTAATATCGACCTTCTGTAACCAAAATATTCCTTTGCTTAACTCCCCAGTGCCTGCTTCCGGTTCTGTTGGAAAGTGCTGAAAGTACCCAAAGGCTTATTTAAATAAATGTGGATGCATGGCTTCTCCCTTTGAGGGAAAAGCTATATAGCAATGGGGGCTGAGGAGCTGCGTCAGCGGGCAAAGTGTTTACTGTGCAGACTCGAAGACTTGAGTTCAGATCCACAGAACCCATGTGAAAAGTCAGGCCCTGGCATTTGCTTGTCACTGCAGCACTGGATAAATCAGAGAACAGGAAGACAGATGCTGGGGTCTGCTGGCCAGCCACTCTAGCCAGACAGTAAGCATCAGGTTTAGAGAGAGACCGACCCTTCCTCAATATGAGTAGAGGATGATAGAGGAAGACATCCAACATAGATCTCTGATTCCCACACATGGAGCCCTGGGTGTGTGCATGCATGGACACACACACACACGTGCATGCATACATGGATATAGCAGTAGGCTATGGTAGCAGGAGCCTAAGAAAACTAACAAACAGTGTCCCCCTCAGCACTTCTAGTTTCTTACCTAGATTAACAGCTCAAAGAGAAATCATTCTTGCCACCCTTCCTCTACTTAATAAGAAAGAGCAGTCATGAGCCTTGCAAGATACAAAGCCCTCACCACAGGGCTGTGGAAATTTCCCTGATGGCCCCCTCCCACCCTGCAGTATTTTATGTCCTACCTCTGGTCCTCACAGTACCTTCCTCCTTTTTCTTCTTTATTTGCAAATGTCTGTCCCTGTCTCCCCCCCCCCTTTTCTTTCATTACTGTGTCACCAACAACCGACCCAATCAAACACAACAATCCAGTGTACGGGGTACCTGGTTACCATTTCACAGGAGCAACGTGGCTTTTCATGTAGCCTCCTAGGAGAAACTTGGTTTTCCTCTACTCTGACTTCTTGACAATATCTTTACCCGGGTGGCTTTGTCCTTATGGTATGTCTCCATTGGCCCTGTGTCTCCTAAACCCATTGATTCTCTCCAGCCCCCACTACTAAAGGAACAAGACACATTTCCACACTTACATAAATAAGCTTTGGGGTAGCATTTTAAGTACTTACAGATAATTAGAAGCAGAAGCCATCATTGAGGAGTTGGACAAAGGGATATTTTGCTAACAGGGAAGTTTATCATTATGTGGTTCTCACCGTTGCCATTCTTGTCCTGCCTCCCCTCGATTGCCTGGTTGCTGTGCATGAGACCCTTCACTTTGTCTGGCTCCTGTTTAATGTGTTATCTTCCTTCAGATCTGGAAAAAAGCCCTTCCCCAAACTGTTCCCCAGAGTCCTCATGAAAGCCCTCCTAACATGGGTCAGATGTCTTGACCCCCAGTGTCTATCGATCTGTCTCTAGCTTTATCTTTCCAGCTTTGATTCTGACCTTCTGTACTGATGTATATTCATCCCTTCTACAGTCCACTTCCATACTCAGTGACTCTTCTCTGCAGGAAAACCAGGACCCCAGTTCAGTGCACAGTAAAAACATTTCATCCGCTTAAGAGCTGGAATGCCATGTTATCCAGCTGTGCTAGGTAGTTCTATATCAACTTGACACAAGCTGGAGTCATAATTAACACAGTAACTCGCCCTCTTTTCCTCTTGCTTTATTATGTCATAGTTTCTGTTTTCACCAAGAGTATGGAGAAGAGAGGGAGAGGGGAAGATAGAAGTGGGGAGGAGAGAGAAGGAAAATGGAAAAGAAGGGGAAGGCAAAGAAAGAAGAAAAAAAGTGCGTATTCTGGAATGCACAGGATGGCCTGACCTTCCTGCAGCATCCCCATCCAGGACAAGACAGGATATGACATGCATAGCCACAGCAGAAGATCCTCCAAAGATTTAAGCTAATGGAGGGCTGAAATGAAGAGTGGGGGAAGGACATGACCTTGAGCTTAGATCTGTACTTGATGCTAACTCCTAATTCAGGTGGAGTATTTTGGAGTTTTCTGGTAGAACAAAGGCTCACGAAGCCCACGGGGAAACCTATCAAGAGGCAGAACTGGGCTTTGATCCACACGCTTTACCTTGCTTCGCTCTCTGAGAGTTAATTCACATGAGTATGAGCAAGCAGGTGCCTAGGAGCAGTTGTGGCTTCTGAGCCAGAAGGTAGCAGGGAGGTCCTTTGATCCGAGTGCTTCTCACTGGGGACTTGCTGCATGGTGTGTTGAAAGAACCTTAGCTGCAAGGGATGCCGCCTCCTCTTGCTGTGTGTGTGTGGTTTTTGTTTTGTTTTGTATGTTGTTTTTTTTGGGTGTTTGTTTGTTTGTTTGTTTAAACTTCATGCCCTCAAATGATCATTTTTGAGCTGTCACGCTACATTATAGCCAAGGTATTCAGACAGATTTTGATAAGGATGTTGCAGCCCTCACTTGGATTTAGTCTCCCCACCCTGCTGCTTTTGCCAAAATACTTCACTGGATGGAAATCAAGTTGGGAAGCAAAGAGCATAAGGTGGGCCTTTTTTTCTTCCCACTCCTTGCTCTTAATTCTGGTGTACTAGGAACCAAACAAGGAGTTGGCTTATCCACAAGACTCTAAGTGTGAAAGGGCAATTCCTCTTCTGTCAGAGATTAATGTAGATCCTTCAAGGTCATTGGCTAATTGGAAATAGCCCTGAGGGGTCACAGCCTGACCCTTTTTAAACAGGGAGTAGTACTTCCTTCGGATGCTTCTGGGGAAGCAGAATGAATCTTGGCAACAGTGGATACAATTTTATAGTATTTATTAAATCTGAGAGGCATTCCAAAGAGATGCTGTTGTGGGCAACAGGGGAAATAGTGCAAAGGCAGCCTTAACTAGAGCTAAAGAATTCAACCAAGGACGGTGGCCAACATCTGTTAACACCAGCACACCGGAAATGGAGACGTAGGATCAGGAGAATAAGGCCATCCTTTCTAGGCTACATAGTGAATTTAGAGGCTTGCTGTGTTACCTGAGACCCTGTCTTGAAAACAAAAACAAACAAACAAACAAAAAGATGGACTAGGTAGATGGCACAGTTGATGGAGTATTTACCACACAATCATGGAGGCATGAGCTCAATCCCAAGAACCCATGATACTATTAATTTTTTAAAAATCCCAGCATGGTGGTATATGTCTATAATACCAGCCCTTGGCAATCAGAGACAAGCAGATCCCTGCAGCTTACTGGCCAACCAGCTCAGAAGAATCAATGAGTTACAGGTTCATGAAAGACTCTGTCTCAAGAAAAGCAAGGTAGATAGGAACAGAGGAAGACACCCAAAGTTGATATCTGGTACACACAGATGTAGATGTTCATACAAATGAACCACATTCACACATGTGAATATACACACATGTACACAGGCAAGCACAAGGAATTGAAGCTTGTAAAAAAAAAAAAAACCCTCTGGCAGCCTTAGTTTTCCACTTGCTTTTTTTTTTATTTTATATAAGTACTTTATTTTTTTTTCTTCAAGTTACATCTCAGTCACAAACCCTTCCCTATTCCCCCTTCCTGTCCCACCCTTCCACCCTCTTCCCCCCCAACAGCGTCCCTTTTCAATCCAACAAATGGTTCTTTCTCTTATAACAGTAAATTCTATACAAAACAGCAGAATTAAATATGCCACATTTATGAGTTAAATGACCCAGTATACCTTCCCAATGTCCAGTTCATACATATTTGGCCCCTGACTTTAACCTTCTACCTTCTAACCATCTCCATGAGTTTAAAGTTCTATAACTGACTTAGCTTTCATACTAACTTGCATCACTATTATAACCATCTTCTTAGATCTAGAACACCCTCTTGATTCCTAAACAACTCAAAATTTAGCTATGAGACTCAAGCTCTATTCTTCAACCACCTCAGAGAGCTGAGAAGGATAAATATATCTGATTATATAGGAAGTGCAGGGCCTGCAGCTTCCAATACTAAGAAATGACAAACCAGTGACTACCTGGACAGTTCCCATTTTCTCTCCATACATTCCAGCATCAGTCTTCAGCCTTTTGGTCCTGTTTCTCTGACAGTCATTTATTGTAGAGCAGGGATTATGAAGGACTTACCTACCCTGTCTTGGCAGAGCTAGGCTGTCGACTTCCCTGCTACCAAGTTTTGTCCTTTTTTGTCTGCAGTTGAAGCAAGGAGTTTTTACATGCCAAGAGATAGGCTTGCCACTAATTCAACCATCTCACACTGGAGATTCTTCGATGCTTATCTTCTACTTGGAGTAGAATAGGGGGTGCTGTCAGGAGCTGATATGTCACGATATCAAAAAAAAATCTTAATTTAAGACCACATCTTTGAATGCCATACACTTGCTTTTTAAATGTTCCCCATTTTAGAATTCAGTCAGTGTTGCAGCAAATTGGTTTGCAAAGCATGGTTTTTCCGAGCATTACTTTTAGGGAAGATCCTAGTATACAGAGGTGCTGGGAAAAGATAACAGAAAAAGAGATGATCTGTTTAGGAGTTGGTTTGAGGGGGCGTGTGGCTCCTCCGTGGTCTCAGCCATGACCTCTGTGGGGTCAAAAGTTCTTCTATTCCACCTGTGCATGAGAGGGAAAGGGAAAAAGCTGGTGTGAAAATGGAGGTTACTGAAGGGTTTCTTGTTTCCTTTTGTTTGGTGATGGAAATTGTCACCAAGGTTGTGTTCATGCTTTGCACAGACTACCACAGAACTGCACCCCCACCTTAAGACATTAAAAAGTCTTAATGCTTAAAGAGCTAATCAGTTATTGAAAGAGAAGAAAGTGAGCATAATTAGAAGAGAAGTGGTTAGAATCTGAGTTTTCCATAAATGTAAATAAATGTAATCCATGTCTGCCTCTCCTCAGCCCCTCCCAGCCCCCATCTGTCCTACAGTGTCACTGGCAACATTACAAAAGACTGAGTGTCCTCTAAAATCACTCATTGGTGTAATTTATTTTTACTCCTGTGTACCACAATGAGTTATTTGTGTAGCCTTCTGGAGACTTCTTTTCTGGTTTATTAGAGCAAAGAAAAAGTTACTGGGCTTTTGAGCCTTACGAAATCATTTAGTTTTATTCAAGGAAGTGGACTCAAAAGCACAGGCATGCCCTTCTGCCCTGGAGAGATGCCCAGAATTGGCACTGAAATGGTTCATGTTCAGATCTCATTCAGGCATGGCAGATGGCCCTACTGTAAGCCCAGCCATATCAGTAAGGCCTGGAACCCATTCTGGCCGCCCCATGTTTCTTGGGAGTGTTCCCTTTCCTACTGTTCCCAGAACTTCCTTCAAGATTCCCATCCCCCAACACCCTCACAAGCCTTTTCTCCTGTCATTCATAGGATCTCACCCTATGAACCTAACTCACTCCCTAGCAGCCCCCAGACAGAAATGCCCTCAACTTCCCACCACCCAGTCTCCTGGTTCTCTTTAATAGTTATCCTGTTACAAAGGAAGATGGGTCCTTTATTAAGTATCTTTGCATCCATGTTCATAAGGGAAATTGGTCTGAAATTTTCTTGGGTCTTTGTGAGGTTGAGGTTTAGGTATCAGGGTGACTGTGGCCTCACAGAATGTGTTTGGCAGTATTCCTTCTGTTTCTATGTTGTGGAAGAATTTGAAGAATATTGGGGTTAGCTGTTCTTTGAATGTCTGGTAGAATTCTGTGCTGAAACCATCTGGGCCTGGGCTTTTTTTGGTGGGAAGACTTCTAATGACCTCTTCTATTTCCTTAAGGGTTATAGGACTGTTTAATTTGTTTACCTGTTCTTGATTTAACCTTGGTAGGTGGAATCTAACAAGAAAATCGTCCATTTCATTTAGATTTTCCAATTTTGTGGAGTACAAGTTTTTGAAGTAGGACCTAACGATTCTTTGGATTTCCTCAATGTCTGTTGTTATTTCTCCCTTTTCATTTCTGATTTTGTTGATTTGGGTATTTTCCCTCTGCCTTTTAGTTAGTTTAGCTAAGGGCTTGTCTATTTTGTTGATTTTCTCAAAGAACCAGCTCTTGGTTTTGTCGATTCTTTGTGTTGTTCTTTTTGTTTCTAAGTTGTTGATTTCAGCCCTGAGTTTGATAATTTCCTCTCGTCTGCTCCTCTTGGGAGTGTTTGCTTCTTTTTGTTCTAGCTCTTTCAGGTGTGCTTTTAGGTGGCTAGTATGGGAACTCTCCAGTTTCTTTTTGAAGGCACTTAGTGCTATAAACTTTCCTCTTAGCACTGCTTTCAATGTGTCCCATAAGTTTGGGTATGTTGTGCCTTCATTTTCATTGAGTTCTAAGAAGACTTTATTTTTCTATTTCTTCCCTGATCCAGAGGTCATTGAGGAGAGAGTTGTTCAGTTTCCATGTTTTTGCAGGCACTCTGTTGTTTTTGTTATTGTTGAAGCCTAGCTTTATTCCATGATGGTCTGATAAGTTACAAGGAGTGATTTCAATTTCCCTATATCTGTTGAGGCTTGCTTTGTGACCAACTATATGGTCGATTTTGGAGAAGGTTCGTGAGGTGCTGAGAAGAAAGTGTATTCTTTTGTTTTGGGGTGAAATGTTCTGTAGATATCAATTAGGTCCATTTGATTCATGACATCTGTGAGGTTCATTATTTCTCTGTTTGGTTTCTGCATCGTTGATCTGTCCAGTGGTGAGAGTGATGGGTCCTTCTACCCTTTAAAGAACAGTCTGGTGCTATTCTCCCATCCATTCCAACCCTTTCTTCCTGGGCCTCGTCCTCCTGGATCTCAGATTTCATCCCTGTCCACATCTTCCCTCTCTCCATCAGCCTTGCTGTTGTCTCTCCCATCCGGGAAAGCTGTCTGTCACTGGCTCTAAATTCTCCTCCAGCTGTCATAGTTTCATAGGGCTGCATTTCCCAAGTTGCTTACTGCTTTGCTGAGACTTCTCCCATAGGCCCGATACCCTCCATGGTGCTACTGCAGAGTTTGTCACTGGTAACATTGCGATTACATTGGCCGAGTGCCCAGTTCCTTTCTTTTCATTGTCTTCCTTTCCTGATGCTGTTCAAAGCTTTCTCTTGCTTTACCTTCTCTTTCTGGACCACCTTTTAAGCATCTCTGTAGACTTTGTCTTGGGCCCCTTCCCTTCTGGACTCCCTCTCTAGAGGACTCCTGTCACACATCTAGCTTCAGGTATCATCTAGCTGCTGACAGTATTTCAGTTCCTGTTTCTAGCGAGATTTTTTTCCCCAAGTTTTTGGGCTCATGCCTAGCAGTCTCTACTTTGTCTCGGAAGACGTTCAAGTGCAGCAAGGCAAGATCCAAACTCCTCATGTACACCTTCAAAAAATCCTTCCTTTGTGTTCCCTACCATCATAAGTAGCTTTTCATCTGCTCTCATCACAGGGAGGAAAACAAACTGATTGCGAACAGCTGCATGTCTACCACTTTCTCCTGTCAGAAATCCTGTTGCTCTAGTTTATGTATGGAGTGCCTTAAATCTGCTATAGCCCCTGTGGCATCTTCCTAGGTCAAGCGAAGATCTCTTGTCTGGACCATCCCAATAACCTTCTATTGTCTTCCTCTATCCTCTTGGGCAACCTTTGATAAGCATAATCCCTGCATCCATGGTGATGCATCAACTGGAAAACCACCATTATTTCCATACCATGCATCTGTGTAAGGGACAAATTTACAAACTTGTCAAGTCCAAAATGCTAAGTGCTCCTCTTGGCTGTGTGGAAGCTGGTTCTGTCTACCAGATGCACCAGCCCCTTCATGGATCAGCTGCCTTAGTCACATGATGTGCCCCGTGCTCTTTCTCACCCCCACTGCCCCTGCACAGCACATCCCCAGCCCTACCTGGGTGCAACAACTGACCTCCCCCCACCTTGTTCTCAGCCACACACTCATCCTGCCCCTTTGTTTCCCAAGAACTTTCCTCATAGAGAGCAACATATCTCTTCCAGGGATTTAGTATTTGCCACATGAATATTCTGCATGAGAAGTGAGCAGCACACATGGGGCTTTTCTACTTACATCACAGGTTCTTTCTCCTTGTCCAGAGAAAAAGCATTTGGGCAAAATTTTTGAGCCCTGTGCTGACATTTTGCATGGAGCACCATTTTTACTTAGAAGAAAGCCTGAGCAACAAACTGGGGTTACTCACACTTGAGCATTGCTCTCTTTTCTGTTGCTGCAATAAAACGCAAAGATCACAATTCATCATTGAGGGAAGTCAGGTCAGGAACTTGAAGCAGAAACCATGGAGGAATGACTTTCTTGATGGCTTGCTCACTTGCAGACTTATACTCAGCTAGCTTTCTTTTTTTTTTTTTTTTTTTTTTTTTTTGGTTTTTCGAGACAGGGTTTCTCTGTTTAACAGCTCTGGCTGTCCTGGACTCGCTTTGTAGACCAGGCTGGCCTCGAACTCGCAAAGATCCGCCTGCCTCTGCCTCCCAAGTGCTGGGATTAAAGGCGTGCGCCACCACCGCCCGGCTCAGCTAGCTTTCTTATACAGCCAAGGACCACCTGCCTAGGAATGGTGCCACCTGCAATTAACAGTCAAGACCATCCCCCACAGATATTCCCATAGGCCAGTCTGACCTGGTCAGTCCCTCAACAGAGACTCCCTTCTCCAGTGACTGGAGCCTGTGTCAAGGTAGCAGTTAAAACTAACTGGGATAGTTACTGAGTAAAGATTTTCTCTAAAGGGAAAACAGTAGAGTCTACCACAACTTTAAGTCAGTGGTAGGATTTACTGCCAATGATGGTGGGATTTACTGCTGATGATAAAATGGAGCTTACAAGCAAGCATTAAAATTGAAAAATTTGTATCCACCCCCAGGAGGTTGGCTCTGTCTCAATACCTGTCCTGGTCTAAACTGATCAGTAGGGTAGTTCAGGAGTGTTTTGATGCTGCAAAATGAAATACATCAACATTTGGAAGATCTGTGAAACTCGGCAAGCTAATATTTTCCAAGTGATGGATTCATGATACCATAAAATTATGCATGTAAAAACATCCATTCACTATGAGAGAAAGACCAATATGGCCTAGTATATTAAAGTATGACAAGTACATTCTTCTGGCTCCACCTTGCAAGTAGTCTTAAAAATCTAGTACTTCTATAGTTTGGGAATGGTATACAAAAGATCCACAGTTATCTACAGGGATTATTAAAATGTTGCTCTCTTTGACAACTGTGTATGGCTTTCTCAACCAAACTTTGTCCTTCTATAGACTAAGCTTAAAGATAGAGATCTAAGCCAGAAGTAAAAGACATCACTAAACAAGGCTTCCTTTCCCACAACACACTGTGACACTTATTAAAACAATGAATTTTGCAAAAGAGAGAGTTGATTCTTGATGAAGACAATGGCCCAAGTCTCAAACTTCTCTCTCGGGACAGAATTTTAGAGAACATGGAATTAAGAAGTGTGGTCTAAGTATGGGGAAAGTGATTGGAGGTATGAAAAAGCAATCATTACCCCACACATGCATAATCACTTCCATGACTTCATAGGTGAGGTGTAGGGAAATGTTGGCATTAGGGTCAAAGGATGTCACCCACCAGACAGAGTCACACACCCAAATGAAGGGTTGGATAATGGCTTCAGTGTGGTTGTGATGAAAGCTACATCCAATTTCCTACCAAACAACTTGGGCAACTTTTATTATCATATGATCTGTAAGTCAGGGACTTGTGTATATCAAAACTTATAGAAATGTATCACTCAAGTAGATGGTTTCTAAAATTTATTTAAAGGCAGGTGACCAAGAGCAAATCAAGCTGGGGAGTCTATTCCAATTTTCCCTCAGTTTCAAAGAGACTCTGCAAAAACATGGACATCCATTCTACTCTTCCTGCTTTTGGGGGGGACGAAAATACTGTTTTTTGCTTTTAATCAAGTTGTGTTTTTTAATGGGGAAATAATGGAACAGCAGAGAAAATATAGACGAATCCTTAATTATAGAACTCAGGCTTCTATGATCAGATGGAGGTGGGTGTAACAAGTTAAGAACACTGTCCTGTGTGTAGACAGCACACCACAGCTGGTCCAAGCAGCACATAGTCTAGCCGTACAAAAATGTAAGAACCATGTTCTGGGTTCAGATGCAGACAGTATGATGCCAGAATTTGAATAGTCCAGAGAGAACAAGAGGAAAAGATGTCTGAAGAGATTAGAAAAAGAAAATGAAGAAACTTAGCATTTGCAATTAGAATATTGGTCTGAAATTCAGCCCTCCAGCTTGATGATGCTGCAGAGGTGTGAACCCAGTGGAGACACACCCTGCCTCCTTGGGTAAAGTCAGGTGCTTATCATAGTGCTGGATTTCCTGGGATGGTCTTGCTCCCTGCAGGTTAATATCACTGTTTCAAACAGGTCTTGCTGGACATCCACTCTCTAAATAACTCAGTGAGTGTAGGCAAAGGTCTTCCCCACCAGCTAGTAGATAAATGGCAAAATTCACCTTAAATGTTGTTAGAAAAGGGGTGCACAAGGTCCCTCCTGCCAGTTATCTCTAGGTGGTTTTAACTGATAGTTGCTAGGGAGAAGGAGAGACATTTTTTTTTCTTCAGAGGTATAACCACTAATAGGTTGCCCTACCCCATAAATGACCCCTACAGTTGCTCCTGTAAGCAACTCTAATAAAATTCATTGAATATCCCCCGCTTCTCTCCTTTCTCTCTGTTATACATAGCACACTCAGAATAGATAGTTTATAAGCAAGACTAGTTGGGAAGGAGAAGATGGTCAGTGAGAAAAGGAAGGGGACAAGAAAGGGTGATGGGGTGACAATTATCAAAAAAATATGAAAATGTCACAGTGAAACTCATTGTTGTATATAATTAATATATGCTAATTAAAAACTAAAAAAAGAATTTTGCCTCACTGAAAACACACTCTTGAATTTCTTATTGACCCAAGGCTTCACCTCGGCAATTAGAAGCACTTTCCTGTTTTCCCTGTGGGGCAAAGCAGATGCCAAGTGTTTAGCAATGAGCGTCTAACAAGCCCCATCTGAGGAATTATTGATTGGGCTGGAGGAAAAACAAGTACTATTAAGTTTTAGACCTTGCTTCAGAATTGAGCATTGACTGAGGTGGCTCTAAGGATTCATTAAAACCCACTCCTTGGCTTAGAATAAGGGAGCTTTTGAACTTGAGAAGGTTCATGGGCAGCATGAAAAAGCATGGTTCTGCAACTTGGAATGTTCTCGAGGGACAAAAATACAATGAGAATTTCTTTTTTTTATAAAACATTACAGCGAAGGTATTCTATTATGAGGTTTTGTAAACCAATGGAGAGTCTCTGAATTTCTCTCCCATGCAACTAAGTTTGTTTTTATTTTTTGTTTCTGTATTGTTTAGTTGGGTCATACATTTATATAAGGAATGTTAGTCATTTTCACCCCCCCCCCCATTCTTCTTCCTTCCCCCTCCTGCCAGAACATTTCTTCTCTACTTTCATGTCTTATTTTTTTATATGGCCCACTGGATTAATTAGAGTTGATGCCTGAGCAAGGGTTGGAGATTATTTATTGGCTTACCAATGGCGACTCCAATGACACTTCCTACTCCAATAACCATTAAGTGCCAATAATTTCCCAGAGAGCTGAGGGGTCCCACAGAACCTTCTCCACCCACTGGAATAAAGAACTTGTCTGATGAAGGCTTCCAGATCTATGTCTTGTGACCAATGTTTGCAGTGTCTTCAGCAATAGAGTCTGACCATCACATTCTGGAGAGCAACTAAGAGAAATGGCAATAGACTGTATTGTTTTAGGAGCCAATAATTCATAGAGATATTTCCCACACCTGGGCACTGGGTTTTTCCCTCAATAAAACATGGCTTCTGGAAGGAGTGTCATTCATCCAGGGAGAGTACCTCCATTCAGAATCTCTTTTCAGATTATTTTCTTTAATAAGATTATAAAATAGCAGGTTTATATGATTTTTCATAGATGCTTAGTTGTGGTTACCTCTCCCTCCTACCCATCCTCTTCCCTGTTCTTCCCACCCCTCTCTGCATATACCATTCCATGCTCCATTCTTCTCCCTCTCCATCTTTATATCTGATGTGTTTACTGTCCCCATTCCCTCCCCCCTTTCTATCTTTCTAGCCTTTACCAGCACTTGCTGTTAAACTGATTACTCTAAAAATTCATAGATATATTTTCTTGATATAAACCTAGAATCACTTGGGAAAAGGGACCCTCAACTAAAGAGCTTCTCAGATCAGATTGGCCTGTGGCCATATCTGTGAGGCTTTATTGCTAGTTGAAATAGGAGAGCCCAGCTCACTGTGGGCTGTACTATCCCCTGGGCAGGTAGTCCTGGCCTATGTTAAAACAAAACAAACAAACAAAAGCAAGAAAAGCAGAAAACCAGCAAGCAAGCCAGTAGGTGGCTTCTTTGATTCCTGCCTTGAGCTCCTGCCCTGGATTCTCAAAGGGTTATAGTCCAACCTGTGAGCTGAAGTAAATTAACCCTTTTCTGCTGGACATGGTGGCACATGCCTTTAATCCCAGCACTTGGGAAGCAGAAGCAGGCAGATCTCTGCAGGTTTAAGGCCAGCCTGGTCTACAAAGTGAGTCCAGGACAGCCAGGGCTATACAGAGTATCCTGTCTCAAAAAACCAAAATAAAATAAAATAAACCTTTTCCTCCTCAACTCACTTTTGGTCAGCATGTTTTATAATAGCAACAGAAAAGCAAATTAGAGCAGTGTGGCATTTGTCTTTCTAGGCCTGGATTATCTCAATATGTATAATATTTTCCATATCCATTTGACCTCCAATTTTCATTTTAATTTCATTTTTATTTACCATTGAAGAAAAAATCTCAGTGTAGGTATGGACCATCTTTGCAGTCATTGCATTCATCCATTGATGTACACCTAAGCTGGTTTCATTTCCTCAGTATTGCAAATATAACAGCAGTGAGCATAGGTGTAAAGATGTCCTTCTCTGTAGGGTACAGATTTCTTTCTGTATATGCCCAGGGATGGTATAGCTGAGTCATATGGTAGTTCTGTGTTAGCTTTTTTTACCAGTCTCCATGATGATTTCCACTGTGGCAGCACCAGCATACACTCCCACCAATAGCAAATATGGGTTCCCCTTTCCCTGTATCCTCTCCAGCACTTGTAGTGGTTTGTTTTCTTGATCTTAGTTAGCCATTCAGAGTAGACTAAGATGAAATCCACAAGAGTTTTCATTTGCATGTCCTCATGACTAAATATGCTGAACGCTTTCCAAGGTATTAATTAATCACTTTTATCTCTTCTTTTTGAGAACTCTCTGTTCTGTTCCATGTCACCAATTTTTAAAAATTGAGTTGTTTGCTTTCTTGATGTTTGGTTTTTAGGCTCTTTATATAATCTAGACACTAATCCTATATCAGATAGGTAGCTAGCAAGGATTTTCCTCTTTTCTGTGGGGTGCCTCTTCAGGCAATGAACTGTTCCTTTCAGTACAGAAGTTTTTAATTTCATGATATCTCACTTATCAATTGTTGACATTTCCTGATTGACTGGAGTCCTATTCAGTAAGCAAAATTTGTAAGTACCTACAGTAGGTCTGTAATTAGAAATGAAAGGCAAGGAAATGTTTTCTATTTAACAGCATAGTCTGCTTGCTCATGGCAATTACATTAAGAATTATGTGTGTTTTTTGAGTCCAAATCCCTCCCCCCAACACATACACACACATACACAGACACACATGCATGCATACATTTATGTACATACACTCTCACACACAGAGAGAAACATACACATGCACTCATACACACACACAAACACATACATACATACACACACACACACACACACACACACACACACCTCACATACTTTTTGGAATTAAAAACATAGAAGAGCAACACGAGCTGTTGCCAAATCCGTTTTAGGTGCCTGAGGTACACTGCTGCAAGTTCAAGGCTGCTGTATGAAACCACCTTGGGAGATGACAGTTTCCATGTCTGTGTCTGCACTTAGCGGGAAAACAGTTGTTATTTTAAAGAGCTCACAAAATGTGCTGGTATGACAAGTAGTACATACTACCTTGAAAACTCAGTTGATGCTCCAATAGGTGTCTGAATGTAAATCATGCCTTGTTTTAGTCTTCTATACAGTCCAGATAGACCCTATGCTTCCTGAATAAAGGTTAGGAGACTTAGTCAAAAAGGAAGCGTGTGAAGGGAACTCATGGCCTCTCTGCTCTGTGGTTAAGGCAGTCTGAGCTGGATCCTTTTGCCTCCTGGTGCAACTTAGGAGGCTCAGCCTGCCTGGCTCTAATGTGATTAGAATTCATTTTATGATGCTATCAAAAACAAAAGAGATAAATTTCAACTTATTTCCACCTATTAAAGTTTGTCACAAATATGGCATGCAATCATTCTAAATAAATTCCTTTGGCCTGTTGGAAAAAAAAAAAAAAAGTGCCATGCTGTTAATTTTATTACTTTCTTGGCAAGCCTAGTGGTGTGAAGCAGCAGATATAGTTGGAGGCGTATTATAAATTAGACATGAAGGCTGCTAAGCACAAGGTCTATACCAGCTTCAGATACAGAACTTCTGAATACTTTCTCAAGGAGAAAGAAGAAAGGTGCTGACAAGGTGCCAGTAGAGGTTTGCTATTATGAGAATCTGCAAAGATTTGACAGTGCAGTGTTTGAATGGCAATTATGCTGCTTTTACAATAAGAAATTATACTAAAAATAGCAGGCGTTGGGGCCCTGATGTCAGTCCCCTGACAGTCCACACCTGCAAGAGCTCCTCCAAGTGGACTGCTTTTTCTTTCGAAAATAAACAATACTTTTAAAAGAATGTGAAAATGTTTACCTGGGATAAAAATGTTCCTTTTTTAGACTTGCAAAAATGTGAAAACAGAGCACAGCGTCCTTAGTACTTGGAACCTTGTGTAATGATAAAATTAGAAAATTTTGGTTTAAAGTTATTAATTGGCTTTGTTTTTGGTTCAAGTTTTTTTTTTTTTTTTTTTTTTTAAAGAAAATGCTATAAGCCGGGTGGTGGTGGCTCACGCCTTTAATCCCAGCACTTGGGAGGCAGAGGCAGGTGGATCTTTGTGAGTTCGAGGCCAGCCTGGTCTACAAAGTGAGTCCAGGACAGCCAGGGCTACACAGAGAAACCCTGTCTCGAAAAACCAAAAAAGAAAATGCTATAATGTAGCTCAGTGCTAAGTTCAAAGTGTCAAACCTTTCCTTGACCTTGATCTGAGAAGGGAAGGGTGCCATATTGTCAACAACTGGCATCATAGTTTCAAAATCTGCAGTTTTCTCTATAGTTTTGAAAATAAAATTACCCATAATGCCTTACCACATTGAGCGCCACCTGAAAACTGCAAATTAATTATTTAATGTAGTTATTAGTAAGTATAAACTGTAATATTAGGCCGGCAGAATAGCCGGCGGAGTAGCCGGCGGCTTGGCAGAGGAGCAGGCGGCCTGGCCTGAGTGCCTTAACCAGTTGCCTAACTTATCCTGGAGAAAGAGCCCCAGGACCAAAGGTGGCCTACACCACCTATAACCTAAACTCTATTAATTAATATAAGTTGTTATATTAGGCCAGTAGGATTACAAGCGGCTTGGTGGGAGAGTCGCCTGGGCTCAAGGGGAGTCTGGGAATCCAACAGCCGGGACTGCTTGGACTGAGGGCCTACAAGCCGCCGCAGTCTTTTCCCCAATAATTAAACACACCAAGACCTTTTAATATTTTAACACTTAGCCCTTAGCTGAGCAGACTCTCAATTAGCTACTCTAAGTTAATCCCAAACCAACATGTGCCTGTGAGTACCTTCCAGACTTCTCCAGACGTCTGTCTCCTTCTGTGTCTCCCAGCGGAAAGGGAGAGAGTCTCTGTGTGTGCAGAATTCCTGCTGTGATCTGAGGAAGTCCCACCTTCCTATACTCTTTCTGCCCAGCTAATTGGCCATAAGCGACTTTTATTAACCAATCAAGAGAATGCCTCAGAAGGGGTGGTAACCAGATCTCAGCATTGAATTCAATGTATCAGAAACAATATTAGACCTTCCCTCAACATCTTTTCCTCTTGATTTAATGTATTACCCACAAGTTAGATGAAAGTACTGTTTAACAAGGAAATTACCTTCTATTACTGATTTTCTTTAAAACTCATGAGTGGACATTGAATACTATGAAAGTCTTTTTCATCTTTGACATGATTATTTGATTTTCTACCTTGTTAATAATGCGAACTTGCAAGTAAATACATTTTGAGGTTTCACCAAACTTATATTCCTAAATTAAGCATAATTTCTGGATTGAATGTGTAATATTTTGTTAAAGATTTTCATGATTATGTTCACAAAAGATCTCCATCTGTCATTTTCCTATAATGACTTTGATTTTATCAGGCTTCACCAACATAATAAAATACATCATAAAAGATTTATTTCTCTTCTTTTTCTCTAAACAAGTTTAAGTCAAACTTGTTTATATTTCATTTTTAAGTGCAGAATTCTACAATAGATCTATTTGGGCTTGAGGATTTCTTTGTGATATAGGTTTATATTTCAAAGTCGATGTCTTTTATAGATATATGGATATGAGAATTTTCTTTTCACTCTTGTCTTGCACCAGTTTGATAGTTTATGCCTTTCAAGTATTCTGCCCATTTCATGTAAGCTGTGGAACTTGGCACATGTTTGCTTGCGGTAGTAGTCTCTCTTCTTTTGATGTCCATCGCACCTGTACTAATGTCTCACAATCTTCCTTGAATCCTAACACTGGCAACTTTTTAGTTGCTTTTTTCTATTCATGATCATCTTCCATAAGGAGTTGTCAATTTTACTGAACCAGCATTCCATGATTTTTTTACCATGTTGATTCTTTCTCATTAATTTCTAGTCTCTATTATTCCCTTCCCTCAACTCACTTTAAGTTCAATTGGATTTTGCTTCTTCACCTTGCACTGAAGTAGAAAGCTTATGTCACTGATTTTTTTTTTCATAATGTAAGCATATGAAGTTTTATGATTTCCTGTTCTTTTTTTCCTTGGTACTGGGAAGTTGAACACAGTGCTTGTGTTATTACATTGAGCATGTGTTCTACCATTGAGCTACACTCCTAAACCCTACCCCCACAAAGTTAGTAAGTTATATTTCCATTGCTAGCCACTACCAACAATTTAAATTCCAATTTAATTTTCATAACTCCTTTATGGACCCATTATTTATATTTATCATAACTGTTTGATTTCATAATGCATAACTATCTTCAAATATTTCTATCTTGACTTCTAATTAAATTATAGTCACAGAACATATCATATACTCATTGAGCCATTTTAAATCTAACAGAACTTGCTTTATTTGCATGTAAAATAACTCAGTGAGCATTCCACAAGTCCTTGAAAAGAATGTGTATTTTGCAGTTTGGGGTAAAGGTTCCTTTAAATGATTTAGGTCAACCTGGTTGATTTTGTCACTTCTCAAGCAATGTCTACAAATTTGACAGTGTGGTTAATAAACCTGCCTCTTTCTTTCTTTTTTTTTTTTTTTTGAGACAGGGTTTCTCTGTGTTCCCCTGGCTATACTGGAACTCACTCTGTAGATCAGGCTGGCCTTGAACTCACAGAGATCCACCTGCCTCTGCCTCCCAAGTGCTGGGATTAAAGGTGTGCACCAACCACCATGCCCAGAAATTACAGACAGCTGTGACCTGCCATGTGGGTGCTGGGATTTGAACCTGGGTCCTTTGGAAGAGTAGCTAGTGCTCTTAACCACTGAGCCATCTCTCCAGCCCCCCCTGCCTCTTTCATTTTTATTGATGAATGTATTTCTGCAGCTGTGTTGTTCAGCTGTGTTGCATAATATTTTCAGAAATTGTTGTGGCATTCTTTATATATGACAGGTTTTTTTTTGTTTGATACTAATGCAACATTTCAGCTTCCTACTATTAGTGTCTGAAAAGCATCTATTTGAAGAGTTTTTGTGTAGTAGACAGTATATAGTAAGTCTCTGTATTTTAATTAACATTTTTTTTTTAATGTGACTGTCAATATGTTTAGGCTTTTATGGACCATTCTTGCTACCTAAATCCCATTTCTCCTCTTATTCTTTGATCCTTTCCCTTTGTGGTACCATCTCCTGTGTGTGTGTGTGTGTGTGTGTGTGTGTGTGTGTGTGTGTGTGTG
>CAJQZJ010004381.1:14792588-14821857 GCA_907164525.1 Lophiomys imhausi | reverse complement strand
TGTGTGTGTGTGTGTGTGTGTGTGTGTGTGTGTGTGTGTGTGTGTGCGCGCGCGCATGATGTCTTCATGTTGATTCTAACATTTATTTTACTCTTTTAAGTGTCCTGGAGGGGTTGGTTTTTGTTGTTGTTGTTGTTGTTCATTTTGTTTTGTTTTTTATTTTTTATTTTTCTGAACAGTAGTTAATTGCATAATCCTTCCTAAGCCTGTTTTAAGCTATTTGGGGTTGCTGTATCCTGTTGGGCTAGTTCATCTTTTTAAGGGTTTTTTAGGTGTCTGCTACAGGTCCACTGGGTTTTCTCCCACTGGACAGAATGTGAACTATTTGGCTTCTCCATAGTTTTAAGTTATCAATAGCTTTAGATCTCAGCTGAAAACCCGGGAGGTTTTTCTGGCCCCATTCCATAGATATCTCATCTCTACCACTCTGTTTCTCTCTTCACTTGCCCTCAGCTTCCCTCTGAGCCTTTGTTCTCATCTCTTCTACTCACCAGGACTGTAGAACCCTGCTTAGTGTCCCATTGCTACGCCACTGTCTGGAAAAGTCTCCAGATGGAAACTGTAGCAATCAAAGGGCCCACTGCCTTAGTTTGTCATGTCAGATTAAAAGCTTATTTAAACTGTCTGAAAACTAGTTTTTAAGTTTATCTTTTAAGGTTTCTTAGTTTTACAAACAAAAGTCAGGTCTCGTTAGTCCAGATGCTACAACCAAAAATTCTGCCCTTCTCATAGAATGGCGGGGTGGGGATCATGGCAGAAAGAACTGTGGTTGTTTTCACTGTTGCCTTTTTGTCATTATTATGTTTTCCACACTGGGGATCAAACTCATGACCTCGTTCATTCTAAGTGACCATGTTACCACAGAGCTGTCCTCAGATCTACAGTTTTGTATCCTGTTTTGTTTTCTTTTTTTTTTAAGATTTATTTATTTATTACATATGAGTGCTCTGTCTGCATGCACACCTGCAGCCAGAAGAGGGCATCAGATCACATTGTGGATGGTTGTGAGCCACCATGTGGTTGCTGGGAACTGAACTCAGGACCTCTTGAAGAGCAGCCAGTGCTTTTAACCGCTGAGCCATCTCTCCAGCCCCCCCTCCTGTTTTGTTTTCTTTTTTCCTCTTTATATTTTTAAATCTTTTCTATATAAACTTTAGTAATTTTCATTTTAATGACCAGAAAACAGCCCTCTGAATGGACATAGCATAATCTACATGGAGTCTTTCATAATTTAAATGAAACATTGACCCCAATTGATGTACATTAATATTTATATGCTTCTTCATTATCTCTTTGGGATAAAATGAAATTGCTGTATCAAAACTAGACAATTGATTGTTACCTGACTCAAATTGCATAGTGTTGCCCCAAAGGATGGTTTTACTTTAAATTCCACATCACTGTATGGGAGTATGCATGCCACCATGACCTTGAGAACACTAGTTATTAAAATATATTTTAATCTTCAGTTTAAGTAAAATAACTGACTGAGGGAACATCATTTAGAGCCTCATCAATTATCATCATCAATTGTGCTTGAATTTGCATAATGTCTTTTGGCCATTTGCATATTTAAATTCTACCATGTTACATATGTATGTGTTTTAAAATACCAAATAGTACAGTGAGTACGGCCCTTTCCTTAGGTGCCATTGATCCAAGAGAATGAGTTTTAACTCCTCTGGATTTCCAAGTGAGGATATCGTACCCTGTTGCTAATTCAGCTGTTAAGTCTCAGAGTTATGTATCATTTGCTTCCTACTCTTTTAGATGACTCTTAGCTGTGTCCTCCACCTCCCTCCCCATTCCTGTCAATCTAGTGTGTGGTTGAACCGAGTCAGTAGAGAACCAGCAGTGGGCTGGCCATGTAACTGTGCTCTCCAAAGGTCCCACAGCACATGATCACAGCTCACTTTGTGATCTGCTTTCACATTCCTTTTGCTTCCTGCTTAATTAATTATTTCTTTTCTGAAATACTTTCACTATAATCCTTTTATGTTTTGTCCCAGCATGTTTATTAATGCCTACATTGTTATCTTCTTTGAAAATTCATTCATCCTCATACTTGGCTGTTTTTCATTGAGAGACCCTCCTTTGGGTTATTCATGCATACAATCCTAGATTCCTGGTCCCTGAATTCACTTGGAGTTTCTGTGGTTTTATTGACCCTAGCTTGTCTGGTTGGACTATAGAATTCCAGGTTTTAAATATTTTTTTAAAAAAATATTTGAAGATGCAATTGTCTTCTAGTCTTGAGTAGCTATGAGAAGTCAGATGAATTCTGGTTGCACTTAATTCAGATAATCTTTATCTTTAGAACATTTTCCTTAGTTTACAAATTCTCTGTATCCTTGATGGTCTAGAATTCCACAATGGTTAGCTTTAACAGCCATTGTGTTTGGCATCCTTAATGGTCTAGAATTCCACAATGGTTAGCTTTAACAGCCATTGTGTTTGGCATCTGGCTAACATTTTCCATCTAAAGGCCTGTTTGTTGGCTCTGGAAACCTTTATTTATTTTTATATTTTGCTTACTTTAGTTTCCTTTCCTCTTTCATTCTGGAATTTTCATCAATCGGAACCTATGAGGGAGCCCATCTGGTCTTTATTTTCATATTTCCATCTTTTGTCCTGGTTTCTAGTTTGTGATTTGTGGAGCACTTTCTTTTTTTTTTTTTTAAAGATTTATTTATTATGTATACAGTGCTCTGTCTGCAGGTATATCTGCAGGCCAGAAGAGGTCACCAGATTTCATTATGGATGGTTGTGAGCCACCATGTGGTTGCTGGGAATTGAACTCATGACCTCTTGAAGAGCAGCCAGTGCTCTTAACCGCTGAGCCATCTCTCCAGCCCAGTGTGGAGCACTTTCTAAATTTTGTATTCATACTCTGGTTTCTCTTCAGATTGTATAAATCTTTCGCCTTTTAAATTCTGTATTCTAACCATATGCATAAGACTTTATTTTGAAAGTAACTTTTTTACTTTTAAGAGTTATTATTCTCTCTTCCTTTTTCATAGTGTGCAGTTCACCTTTATTTAAATAAAGATGATATGTGGACATTCCTGATCTCTGCATCTTCTGTTTCTATTGAAACAACTTTTCATTTTCCTTTTATTCTATTGCTCTTTTGTGTAAGTATTTCCTTTCCGATTCCAGGTGGCATTGGTTGTGGTTTATGTTTGAAAATAAGGCCCGAGGCTTGCATCTCCAATATTAATTTGGACTAAACTCTCTGAAGGACCCTCTTACTACAAAGGAGTTTGATCTTGGAAAGATATATTTTAGTATATTGATGAGTTTGGGGGACATGGTTTTTCAAATTAAGTTTTTTTTTTTTTTCTCAGCATAAGGAAGCCACTGAAATAAAGAGAAAAAACAAAAACAAAACAAAAAACACTTTGACCCCACACCCTAATTGGACTTGTTTAGCAAAACAAAACAAAAAAAACTAACGGGGATTATCCTGAAAGCAAATGCTGATTAAAGGTGACAACAGACTGCAGTATATGTGCAGTTTAAGACATGCATTGAAGTGGCTCATTGGGAAAGGGATAAATTATGATGGATATTTAAATTTAAATATTCAGAACAAATTGATTAAAAGAGTACATACTCTTTTATTTGTATTGTGGGAATCAGGGAAATTCACAGCATCAGGAATGTTCTTATATGAAGAGAACTAAAGTTAATACCTCCCATTTCAGAAAACACATGAAAGAACAAACGAATAAGTACAGGAGAGAACTAGCAAAGACGTGGAGCAGAGTCATAAGATAGAAAGCCCTGCTTCTAAAAGTCAACAAGAGACACAAAAGTCATAGAGTAAATGAAAAAGGTTTGTATCAATTCTATGTTTTTAGAGGAAATAGGTTACTAGAAAAGGATATCTAAGTCAAATCGATCTAAGAATCCTAAAGAAGCCTGCAGATTTTCAATAAACTAAATCAATATGTAAAACTCTTTCCTTCATTCATTAGTGTTATGGTTTCGGTCTAAAATGGGCTCAGAGGCTCACACGTCGTCGAAGGGCAGGTCCTTCACTGCTGGCGTTTTTTGGCCATTTGGATACTGACATCATCAACCGGCTAGCTCATTGGTGAATTCAGAGCTGAAAGGGCTGTTGGGAGATGGGGCCTGATGAGAGGAAATAGGTGTCCTTAGGCACACCTTTGAAACTCACATCCTGACTGGGATCTCTTTTCCTGTCCACCGTGAAGTGAGCCACTTTGTTCTGCATCTTCACCTTCCCCCATGATGTTCCACCTCACATGGGCCCGGAAGCAATGAAACCATGTGACCACAGACTGAAGAGATGAGCCAAAGTAATCCTTTCCTCAAGTTGTTTTTCTAAGAGATTTTTGTCAGTAATGAACCGTTACTAACCCAAAACAACACCTCTCAGGTAGAAAAGCAGCCCTTGGGAAACTTTCAAGAAATGGAAACTTTATCATTTTAACCAATTCGCCCCAGAGGAGGAAGAAGCAATGACACATCCAACCTCGCTCCTTTAGATTTGGCTAATAATTCACACTAACAAAATAAGAGGAAAAAAAATATACATGGTCACTCCAGCAAACTCAGAAAAATTAGATTACAAAATTTAACATGCCAGGGCTAGAAAAATGGCTCAGTGGTTAAGAGCAATAGCTATTCTTTGCTGAGGACCCAGGTTCCACTCCCAGCACCCACATGGGGCAGCTCACAACCCCCCTCTTACTCCACTCCAGGGGATTTAACACCCTGTGATCCCTGTGGACACCTGCATGCACACGCATTTAAACTGATGCAGACATACATACACATAGATATAGAATAAATCTTTTTTTATAAAAGTCAGGAGCTGGAGAGATAGCTCAGCTTGGTGGTTAAGAGCACATGCTGTTCTCACAAAGGGCCCAAGTTCAGTTCCCAGCACCACACTGGAAAGCTCACAACCACCTGTAATCCGGCTCCATGGAATCCAATACCTTCTTATGGCCTCTGTGAGCACCTACAGGCCTAGGCACATACCTACACAAATACACAGACATACAGACAGACCGTCTCTCTGTCTCTCTGTCTCTGTCTCTCTCTCACACACACACATACACACACACACACACACACAATTATAAAAAAAATAAAAATTTTAAAACATTAACATGACCAAAGTCAACAATCAAAACACTAGAAATGGAACACAATTTCCTATGAGAACAAAAGAAAATGAAAGATGGTTCAAGCATTCTGCATAACAAAAATGAAGTCAAAAACAATACCAAAATGCTCACCCCCCCAAAAAAAAAGCCATGATTATTTCACCATGGCTGCATGACGTATATTAAAGTTACAAGGAGTGGAAAGGCAGAAACGAACTTATTTGTAAATATAAGATAGTTTAGGACCCACCACTCATGAGAGTTTGCAGCATCAAGTGAGGACACCTGCAAGTATCAAAAACCAGGTTCCAAATAGACAGAAAGTAATGAAATTATATTAACGTTGGAGACACAGAACACTAGGAGAATTGACAAACGAAATATAAACATCTGCAAAAGAAACCATTTTTGCCCACAGCCACACAGAGCCCCAGTTTCTGCTACTTGAAGAATCCAAGTTCTGGGCTGGCAGCTCCTTTCCTCTGCAAGGAGCAACTCTAACTTCTTGGCTCAAGATAAAATCAAGAATGGTTCTTTTCTTTCCAAACCCTCCACATCCCCTGAAACTTCTTAGAGTTTGGGTCATGAGGCTGGGGAAGCAGCTGGTCTGGATCCACCCCCAGAGCACTTCCTCGTGCACAGGAATGACAGCCCATGTCTCCAGGCTTGGGGCTCTTCAGTTGCCCTGGAGTACACGGTTAAGCAGCCCCACCCCCAGGAAATGTTCTTCTGTTATGTGGAAGTATTAAGACACCAGAATGTGGGGCCAGAGAGATGGCTCAGTGGGTAAAGGTGCATGCTGCCAAGCTTGATGACCCGAGTTCGATCCCCAGAGCCCCATCCACATGGCAGAAGGAAAGAACTGATTCCTGCAAGTGCCCTTCTTATTCCAGCACCTTGGCATGGATGGAAGTGAACACACACACACACACACACACACACACACACACACACACACGGCATATCAGTGTACTCTTTAATCTCAGCACTCATGAGGTCACAGCAGCAGAAGGATTATGAGGTAGAGGCCAATCTGGGCTGCATAGCAAAACCTTATCTTAAAAAAAAAAATTCCTGAATCTAAACTCCCAAACATATGGAAGTATATACAAATATATGGAAGGGTGCATTGTATCATGTAATAAATTCTAAATAAAGAACCAACAGGATTTGGGGCTAGAGAGTGGTTAAAAACATTTTCTGTTCTCACAAAGGACATGGGTTTGGTTCCCACCTGACAGCTAGCAACCATCACTAACTCCAGTTCCAGGGGATCCAGTGTACCCTGTTCTGGGTTCAGAGGGCAGCAGGCATGCATGTGGGACACAAACATATGGGCACACAAAATACTCATACACAGCCGGGCAGTGGTGGCGCACGCCTTTAATCCCAGCACTTGGGAGGCAGAGGCAGGCGGATCTTTGCGAGTTCGAGGCCAGCCTGGTCTACAAATTGAGTCCAGGACAGCCAGGGCTACACAGAGAAACCCTGTCTCGAAAAACCAAAAAAAAAAAAAAAATACTCATACACATAAAATAAAAAATAAATAAAATTTTTAAAGAGGAATCGATGGGTTTAGAGTTGGAACTAATTTCTCTCGCACAGAAGTCCTAAATCTGAGCATGTCATCCCACCCCAAGATGTCTCTGATCATCACAGCTGAGGAGGACATGAGACCATGGTTTGTTCAGGAAGTGATCACAGGAAACAAGAATGAGGCAAAGCTGAGGAGGAGGGAAGGCCATGCT
This sequence comes from Lophiomys imhausi, assembly GCA_907164525.1. Taxonomy (NCBI): domain Eukaryota; kingdom Metazoa; phylum Chordata; class Mammalia; order Rodentia; family Muridae; genus Lophiomys; species Lophiomys imhausi. Next base: position 14,814,968 of record CAJQZJ010004381.1, on the reverse strand, counting down.
AAAGGAACGCTAAGTTACTACAGTTGCAACTGTAGGTTGTTGAGGGTCCTCTTCCTGTTGCTTTAAACCCATTCGCATCCAGGCGGCACTTGGCTTTGGACCATGTGTACAGGGGCCTGAAGAAGATGATGTTAAAGCTGAAGATGAGCTTGGGGAGGGATGTGAAGTCCGGGCTCACATGCAGCTGTCTCTATCATAGTCCCCTTGGAATTTAGAGTTAGACCGGAGGATGAGCCACCTCTTCTTTCTCGTGAGTGGTTCTGCAAGCACATTGACAACACAGCAGCCACAAATGATGTCACAGAGAAGCCATGACTATTCTACTTCATATTAGCTCATTTCATCTTCATAACATGCTGTGAAGTCAGTGACAATATTTATATCTCAATTGTTTGGTGATGAAATTGTTGCACACAGAGGCTAAATGTCTTGTCCCCAGCTACTCTGCTGAGAGGTGGCAGATTTTTACACACGAATATGACAGTTCTCTTTAACTGAACAAAACCAGTGTCTCAGCTGCCGCTGAAGTGAAGTGCTCCCTGGACTCTTGTTCTGTGGTAGTGGGTCAGTCACTCACAGACCGAGCCTTGGACCCACGGAGTTTCGAAGCCTCAATGTATTAAGTCCAAGTAAACTATGGGAAGAAGTTGGTCCCTGGCATTTTTCTGTAAAAACCTGTCACTTCCCACAAGTCCTTAAGTTCCCCTTTCAATTAAAAGTCAGTGGTGATTTGTAGCAGCAGGTGCAAGTTACCCCTTGCTTGCTCTGGCTTCACTGGGCTCTGTGCAAGTGAGAGCCAGGATTAATGAGGTTGAGGGTTGATTCCACTTAGTGTCCTTTACTTTTAGTGTTGCATTAGGGTGGGTTTTGAATCTTAGGCTCCTCTTTCATACTTATGTCATATGTGTGTATATGGAAAATGGATGTCTATTCAGAATCTCATGGAGCTATTAATAAAGAGTACTAAATATCAAATTTAAAATAGCTTTAATCTTTAAAGGCTAAAATTTGAATCTCAGTCACCACCTGAGAGACTTAAATCAATCAAACAAGTTTTAGTTTGGCACCTGTTGATGACTAGCTAATACAAGTTAGTTTCACCAAAAATGTGGTCTTTGGACAGGAAGATGTGTGACCTTTGTGAACATGTGCATATTTTAAATCGCACTGAGTTAGGCTTTTAAAATGTCATGTGAGGCAATTTTCAGTAATTCACCTTGTGTTTTCAGTCTACACAGATCTTAGCATTTTCTTCCCTCATGACTGCCATTTGTGATGGTGCTACTGGATTCACCCACCGTTTTAGCATCTCCTTTCTTAGCCTCCTTTTCCATAGGTGTTGATTACCCCTATCATATCTAGAATAGAGCTGTACCCTGGGGAGCTCTACACAGATGCCCCATGTAAACAAATGCAAACCATCAGGAGCTGAACCTCTGGACAGCTGCTGTCCTGTATGGCTCTTGTGTGGGACCTGAGTTCAATTCCCAGTACCCATATTGGGTGGTTCACAACCACCTGTAACTCCAGCTCCAGGGAACTGGTTGCCTGTACTCTCTGAGGGACATCTGTGCACACATGCACAACCCACAGAAAGATACATACATATTCCCAATATTTTAAAAACAAAAATAAATCTCTAAAAAGAGTTGAACCTCTTTATTTTTTTCTACAATGATTGTAAATATCCATTTTGAGTGAGGACTCTCATATAATCCCCCTCTTTAATCCAGTACCTACTCTTTGATGCTGATTTTGGAAGCTAGGTAAAGTCAAATGTAAGCTTGAACATACAGTGTCTTTCTAACAATGAGTTAAAACTTCAGAGAAAGTTTAATTCTGAAAGAGAAAAGAAAGATGCATTGAGAGCCATCTGCATCTTGGTTCCTGGTGGAGCTGGAGACTGGCTGTTCAAACAGCAGTGTGTCCTTGTTGCTTAGTGTTCCTTCAGCAGTCCAGCAGTGGCTGAAAACATTAAAGGCAATGGGCAATAATCAAGAAAGGGAAGTGACTGCCACACCTAACTGGAACTTGGGGAGACAGCAAGAGCAGAGACCTGATTGTCAACTTGATTAAATTGAGAAGCAGCTGGGACATCAGGAATGCATACAATGTGTATGCATGTGTGTGTGTGCATGCATATGTGTGTGCATGTGTGTGTACGTGTGTTCACGTGTGCATCTGTGTATGTGTCTGTGCGTGTTTGTGCATGTGTACATGTGTGTAATATGTGGAGGTCATACAGAGGACAGTGTTGTGGTTATTTCTCCACTCCCACAATTTTTTAATGTTTATTTGTTCAGGTTACATCTCCATCACAGTCCCCTCCCTCCACCCCTTATGGTCCCAGCCTCTCACCCTCTCCCTCCTTTCCCACCTATCCTCCTCCGGTGTGGGGTGCCCCTACATAGCCACTCCCACCTTTATGTGAATTCTGGGAATGGGAGTCAATGTTGGGCTCATACGATAGAGGCAGGCACCTTTACCCAGAGAGCCATCTTGCTGGCACAGAAAAAAATTTCCTATTGTTCCTATGCCAACTACTTATGAAAACACACTTATTTATAGACCCATATATGGTCTTTTTATAGAATTTAAGAAGCCAAGACTCTGTAGGTTTATATTTAGTAGTTGACATTTTAATATTTCAGTTTGTTTAGAGATATCTCAGATGTTTATCACATAACAGAACTTTCACGTGACAAGCATACTTGTAATTGTGTGCCCCATTACCATTTACCTGGTCTATTTGTTGTTGGTATTTGTTCCTAGCCTTCCCATGGAAACCGAGATGTCAGACAAGCACAGCCTCCATGTCAAGCTGTGTCTTTGCCAAAGAAATGCCCGAAATGTTGCTGCACTTGAGACATGAAAAGCAGTGTTCTATGATGAGAGTGGGGATTATAGAAATGTAAGCTTATCAGTTTATAAAAAGGCAGTTGGGTCCAATCACACCTCTGAAAAATAGTGGAAGCAGCTAAAGTCATCCCAATTCTTTCATCTACTGTCCTGCTGGACCACGCTCAGGAGAAGCAGTTCTCATAGCAGCTTGTACAGAAAGAGTGTGAAGCCCTTACGGCATGAAAGCTCTTCCTTTTCTTCTTCATCTGGGTATCAGGTGAGTCACGGGGTCACTCTTAGATGTCTTCAGTCTGGCTTACACTGGATAAAATAAAAACATACAAAGGATCTTGAGTAACACGGTCATCTTACTATAAACAAAAGCCCAAAGGACTTAAACTCTGTGTGAAGTGGAAAACTTTCAAAACTTACAGTGTTAGCTGTATAGAGGTAGCTCTGAAAGCACTTTAGAGGTATTTACAAGAAAAAAATTAAGTATATAGCCAAACAAAGCATTAAATTAGACATGCAGAACCAAACCTGATTTGCCAGGCGGGGTCAGGGGAAGGGCATAAAACATTATCATAGCTCAGTAGGTCTAGTCAGTTTCAGTACACCGTCGCACATTACTTTTGTAGTAAACTCTATCACAACACACCATCTGTCTCTTTATATTAGTCTTGATATATGTCTTAGTCCATTTTACAAGGCTGGATAATTTATAAAGAATATAGGTTTATTTAGCCAGTGGCTCCTGAAGCCAGGAAACTGAAGAACATGCTTCTCATGCCTGTTGGGTATCCAGAGAGAGCCTTCTTCCAATGCTGTACTAGCACAGAGCGATCACATGGCCACAGAGGGGCAAGCACTTTAGGTCAGGTCTCCCTTTTCTATGAGGCCCCACCCTTATGATCTCATTCGACCCTGATAACCTCAAAATACTACAAAAAGGTAAGTCTGAGAATTAAGTTTTTAATCTATGAACTTCAAAGGGCCGCATTCAAACTCTAGTAATACATAATGATAGAATACCAATAGGACGTCAGATAGGGTGTGTGATAGACCAAACAAGAGTTAAGTAATACTACATAATGCATGATGATGGCTATTATTGTTAGAGGTTCCATGGCTGAGGACCTCATATGTCAATTTGGTGTCTATAAATGTATTCTGTAAATAACAAAGGGACTGCATGTAAGGGCCTCAAGGTCATTTTAGATGATGTAATATGATTTCCAAAACTACCTCTGGCAGCTGTGACAAGGCTAGATGGGAACCCTGGGAGGGGCACCTGGAGACATAAGATGCTTTGTTCTGTACAGGTGGTCTTCATCATGGCTTCAGTAGTTTGCCTGGAAAGCAGGGTGTGAAGTGTCAATCAAGGAACAAAGCAAGAGAGAGAGAGAGAGAGGAACTTACTGATTTCAAAATCCTTATCTTGCAGCATGATGTTCAGCATCACACTAGGCTTTACATGTATGTAGATGTGTGTGTGTGTTTGTACATATGTACATTCTTGGAAGAAATAGGCAGTATTGTTGCCAGCACATATAAATGTCATAATAGTGCATTTGAGCATGATAATGGGGCCGTCTTGTTCCAAGACTTGCAGGTACCTCTCTTCAAAACAGACCCATCCTTTGAGCCAATATTTTCTAAGAGGTAAACAGCCAACGAAAAGTGAAATTTTTAAAAGCCACGTGTGAGAGTTTTCATATGAAGGACTCTGTGCTCAATAACTCCGTGCCTTATGATTTCCAAAGTTATTTTTAATTACGGTTGCATAACCTGCTAGTGATTAAACCTGCAAACATGCAGACAGTTTATTTCTGTAATTAGATGAGGTTGAACTCTCCCACAGGAAGAGAAGGTATGGTGAGCTTCTACCACATCTGATCTCGGGGGAACTCCGTAGCCACCAGAAGAAAGGAAGCTTTCAACATACATATGAACTGGGCCAGTAGGATGGCTCAGCAGGCAAAGGTGCTTGCTACAAAGTCTGATTATTTAAATTTGATCCCTGGTACCCACCTGGTGGAAGGAGAGAACCAGCTCCCAGAAGTGGTCCTGTGACAACCACATCCATTCTGTGGTGTGCCTGCATGTTTTCACACACATATAATATGTAATAATGAAACACACAATACATGAGAATATCAGTATGGCACCTGGAGTTTAAGAAATTGCCTGAAGGTTGGGACCACCCTGAAAGTCCCAATCTCTACACCCATTCTTGCCCCAGCAGAGGACTTTTCTGCAAAAGACATGCTAACTAATTTATCAGAACTCTTAACAATCATGGTCGCACTTTTGGAAAATGGAGCCCCAGTCAATGGGGGTTTATTGTATTAACCTTCCTATTTTAAATATTTAACGTTTTTCCTGGTTTAAAAGTTTTTAAAGTAGAAGTAAACTTTTGGAAGCTGGAAGATGCTGTTAGGAGTCATTGGGGTCATAGGAAGGAAGACTGGAAACTAATCTCCCAAAGATATACTGACTCCAGCAGTCCAAAGTCATTGTCCTCAGTTCTTTCAGAAATGAACTATCAGTAGCTATCAGTGTCGGAAGTGTCCCACAGACATTCCACAAGGGGCAGTGCATGCTTGGTGGTGGTATGTTTTGATTTTTGGACACCAAGAAGGCAATGTTCCAGGGATAGCTCACAAGATGGCTTTGGAAATAACACAAGAACGAAGAACACCCTAAGCTCTTCAAGGATGGAGACCACTGAACACGGAGCACTCCAAATCATCGTGAAGACAGGAGTGCTACTTTGGCTGCTGAAGGCAAATGTTTCTTTTCTCATCCCCCACCCTACAAGCCAGCTGCGGCTGCTCTCCAGCTCCTTGTGCCCGAATGTCTAGAAGAGATCCCATTGTCTGGCTCCTGAACAGACAGATTACAGCTGAGCCCCCTCAGAGACCAGATTTCAGAGAGGGAATATTGTGAAAGTTTTTGGAGGAAATTTAAATCTACATGTTCTTATAGAGGCTGCTTGGCCCTGGATGAGAATGTAGCAGGGGCGTAAATGAAGGGCAGAGAGAGGAAGGAATGCAATAGCAAGACCCCTTTGCAGCCAGGTGAATCTCATTACACACTCAAAGGCTAATGATTGGTGTGAGTCTCTTCAAATGAGAACCTGAGGCCCCTTAAACTTAGGTCCTACAGCCAGCTCTCATAAGGGAGCATGAAAGGCATTACTACTAGCAGATAACCCATTCTTGCTGACTACAAACAGAGCGCTCTGTTGGAAATCTCTGAACATTCGACAATAACATAAGTATCTATAGCCATTTCTCTAAAACAGAAAAAACAATGGCAAGTTGAAATCAAGATGAATTGAGTTTGTGTATGTGGCTACTGAGGCTGAGTTTCCTGTTGCATCTCTTCAATTACCTGTGTCCCCCGCAGAGCAGGGGTCCCCTGCATTCATCCCCTCATGCAGTATGAGGCAGGGACTGGAGGCCAGCTGAGCACGAGGTGTATATGTTAATCAACTTTCTATCACTGTAACAAATGACCTCAGACAATCAAGTTATGAGAAAAAAGGTTCACTTTGGTTCACAGTTGGAGGGGAGGGGTATCCCAATCCATCATTATTCAGGAATGCATGACAATGCACCATTTACCATTTGATTTAAGGAGATATTCTTAAATATTGTCATTTGCTTTTTCCGTCTGTAGTTGGGGCTACAGTCGGGGAATAACTGTTATTAAATATTCACATGTAAATATTTGACAGTGTTTCTGAAGAATCACGTGGATACTAGCTATGAAATCACATGGATACTAGCTATAGAAATAAATCAGTTGACTTGAATAGTTTTTAGGTTTTGATAACTATTAACCACTGCAAATCTCCTTTCTCCTTTCCCTTCTTCTCATGTGACAGCCCTCAATGAAAGGTCTGTGTTGAAATGCCTCAGGTTATTTTGAGGGAATGAGGGTACCCAAGGGATAAATGCTCAAAGTAAGACAATTCTATGAGCCCTGTGTTCATATACAGCTATCATTGGTGGGGTTGATTCTGCTGTGGCTACTTTTAGCCTTACACATCCCGGGCTAAGTGTTTTCCTAGGCACCCCCAAAGACCTCTCCAGCAAGCTTCTTAGAAAGTTGGAATGGGAACGTTTTGATTTCTCATCCTTCTATATAAAATATTTTTTATTTATATTTGTTATTGACAGAACATAGTGTCCATCTTTATAGCATGTAACATATATATAGCATACAGCATAAAAGAATGAACTTAAAGTGATTTTGTATGTAAAATTATGTGCACATGAATCTTCAATGTAGTATGCATAGGTGTTCTATCATGCTTTGGTGTTTGGTATGGCTTTTTGGTTTGGGGGCAGGTTGGCTATTTGGTTTGTTGGTTATTTTGAACTACTTTTTACCCTATTTTTTATTGAAGGGATAATTTAAAAAACTATGGTTTAATTGAATTCTTATTTATATTTTCTTATGTTTGACCAAAAGAGGTATTAGTTAGAAATCTAAGAGCTGCATGGAACTCCCAAAGTGTCGTTCTACACTTTAAGTGGTAGGTAGCCTAGTGGGAGCTACCAATAAGCTTAAGCCCACTGGCCTCTAGTAATCTAAATTTGTAATGCAGTCAGGGTGGAACAAGTCAGGGTGGAACTAGAATTATGTTCTTGCTTCAACACTTTGAAAACGTTATTGATATTGAGACATGTCAACTCCTGACAGTACCCCCCATTCTAGAACTCCAAGTAGAGGATGAGCATCAAGGAATCTCCATTTGAAGATGGTTGCATTAGTGGCAAGCCAGTCACTGGGCAAGAAAAATCCCTTGCTTCAACTGTAGACAGAATGCTGTCCAAAAAGGACAAAACTTGGAAGCAGTTAAGTCAACAGCCTAGCTCTGCAAAGACAGGGTGGACAAGTCCTTCATAATTCCTGCTTTACAATTAATGTCTGTCAGAGAAATGGGGCCAAACAACTGAAGATTAATGCTGTAATGTACGGAGAGAAATTGGGGACTGTCCAGGCAGCCAGTTGTCTGTCATTCCTTAGTTTTGGAAACTGCTGGCTTTGCACTTCCTGTATAATCAGATATATTTATCCTTCTCAGGTCTCTGATGTGGTTGAAGACTAGATAGTTATAGTCTCATTGTTAAATTTTGAGTTGTTTAGGAATTAAGAGGGTGTTCTGGATCTAAGAAGATGTTTTTAAGTTGGTGGTGCAAGATAGGATGTAAAATGAGTTAGGTATAAAACTTTAAACTCATGGAGATAGATGAATAATAGAATATTAATATGTTGCCAAATATGTATGGACTAGACATTGGGAATGTATGTTATACCTTATAATTTTCATAATTGTGGCCTAATTATTTAAAAAAAAAGAATTATGAGTTCTGGGAGAAGGTGGAGGGAGGGTGGGAGAGTGGGGCCGGGAGGGGTGGAGGGGGATGTGACGGAGATGTAACTTGAAGTAATAAATAAACATTAAAAAAAGAAAAGAAAAAACATTATTCTGAAACTCAGAAAATATGGGCTAAAATTATTGAAGTCCTTAGGGAAAAAAACCACAACACACCTTTTGTGCATGGTTGGTTATTTTATTCACATTCTAATTGCTGTACAGCGTTACATGGCTGTGTAATCACGTCTCCATGTGGTCTGTGTTGAATTGGATCATTATGGAAATATGATGCTCCATTAAGCATTAGGAAAATAATTGTTGTTTTTACAGAAACAAAGCATAGCCCTTTCTCTGTTCAGTGCTATAAGTTAATCACCAGCAAACATGTCTTTAAGATGAATGCACTCCCATTTCTTCTTAAATGTAACTTCAGGCTCCTTTTTAACCCCTTCTTACTATATCACGCCCTGGAGAGTGGTGCTCACTCTCCAGGGCGTGATATAGTGGTTTTAGTCTTCCTGGCACTCCTTTCCCTCCTCCCTTTCTGCAAGCTGCCAGCTGCCTGCTTTCTATTGTATGTTTCTAGCAGGATAGGGACTAGAAAACCAAATAACCAAAATAATAATAATAATAATTTTTTTTAAGTTGTGACTTAAAGAGGCAGATTGATCTCTGTGAGTTCAAAGCCTGCCTGGTCTACAAAATGAGTTCCAGGCTACACAGTGAGACCCTGTCTCAAAAACTACAAAATAAAAGAAAACTACCTTAGGTGGCTCATGCCTTTAGTCCCAAGACTCAAGAGACAGGTGGTCCTCCATGAGTTAGACTGGTCTACATAGTGAGACTTCTGTCTCAAAAAAAAGTTAATAATAATTAATAATAATAATAATAATAAAGTAAACTAGTTAAAAGTGAGGTCTTTGAGGCCCCTTCTACCCCTATGTGATTTCACTGAGTGAGTTTTAACACATGGAGTTGTAACACCCTTTCTGTGGCTTCCTTCTCACTAGAAACTTACAGATGTACACTTAAAACTGTACTTTAAACTCCAGAGAGAAGGGTGGGGATGGGGGAAAAAAAACAAAAACAGAGAGAAATCTGAAGGAACTGAGGGGATTCATGTATTCACAGAGAGGAATACATGTTGTCAAATCTGCTTCACACCTCTAATAAAGGTGAAATCTTTCTAATTCTAAAAACTATTTTTATTATTTTTAAGTGTGTGCGTGCATGCATGTGTGCGTGTGTGTGCAGGTGCAGACAGAGGCCAGGCCAGAGGTATCAGGTCTACCTAGAGATGGAGTTATAGGCAGTTGTAAGCCGCTCACCATGGATACTTCCTGAACGCAGGACCTATGAAAGAGTAGTATGTACTTTTAATCTTTGAACCATGTCTGCCAGCCACTAATATATTTTCACGTGTGTGTGTGTGTGTGTGTGTGTGTGTGTGTGTGTGTGTGTATGTATGTATGTACCTGAATGAGTTTATGTGTAACATATACCTTGGAGGCCGTCAGACCCTCTGCAAGTGGAGTTATAGGCATTTATGAGCCACCATGTGGGGTACTGGAAACTCAACCCAGGTCCTCTGCAAGAGCATCAAATGCTGTTAATCACTGAGCCGTCTCTCCATGCCCCATAATTTTTTTTTAATATACCAGTATAAAGGGGGAAAAAGTCAGTTGAATGCCAGCATCAGTTTCTAGTTAATTAAATCATTTGCTATTTCAGTGATTTCTTTGAAATGTGATTTTTTTTTAAATGACACAAAATGGAAGGCTTTTTCTTCACTTAGTTTCAGCCAGACTCTAGAGGATATTTAATTCTTTTTTATTCTAAGCAACAGCAACCTGCGATGTTTTGCAGTTCAACAACAACAAAAAAAAAATTAACATTTTAGCTGAGCCTACAGTGTGAGACTTGAAAGTCGCTTAATGACTAGAGAATCAATACAACCTGTGGCTTTGCTCAGGATCAGTTTTAAAGCAGCTTTTAGGTAAATTCACAGTGCACAAAACCTAACATGCTCTGCAGCAAGTTCTGTAGAATTCCCTCCTAAATGTGTAATCTAAGACTTGGGGTTGTCTTTAACACCCCCCCCACACACACCTTTTTTTCTACAAATCTATTTCTTCTGTTTGGAGTCTTGTAAATGAAATAAAATTGTGCATTTTCTCTATATCAGAACAAGTAAGTTGTTGGCAGTTTTCACAAGTGGAATCTTTATTTGAGGTTTTGAATATATAATTGCCTCATCTGTGTACTTTTTTCAGTATTTTTAATTGATCACAATTAGAATGTGAGAATAACTTTTAAAATGTAAAACTATGCTTTATTGGTGATAGAGTAAATCCCAGTAAAGGTAATGTTCAAAACAATGTCATAATTCTTACATGAAGTCGTCTAGTATTATTCTGTGGAATACACTAGAATATGTTTGCTATGGTCTGAAAGTGAAATGCCCCTCACAGACTCCTGTGTATGAACACTTGGTCTCTAGGTTATGGCAGTGTTTGGGGGATGTTATGGACCTGTTTGGGAATGAGTCCTACCCAGAGCTGTAGCTATGGGTCTTATGATTTTTAACTGTACTCTGGCTCTGGCCAAGATCTACAACAAGCCACCAATACTCCCACCACCACTGACACGAGCTGCCCCACAGCCATGAATGCCACCATGCCTTCTCCACCATGAAATTATGAGACAAAATAAATCCTTCCTTCGTCAAGTTGATTCTGTCAAGTGTTTTGTCAAAGTGCAAGAAAAGAAACCAGTACTCGAGTGTCCACTGAGACTTATCCTGAGTGTTCCTCTTCCATCCTCATCGCTGTAGTTAACACTGGCTGTGTCCTAGTTACTTTTCTATTGCTGTGATAAAAACATGACCAACACAACTTACAAAGGAAGAGTCTATTTGAAGCTTAGGGTTCCAGAGAGATAAGGAGTCCCTCACCACCAGCCTCACCACCACTACCACCACCACCCCACCACCACCACCACCATCAGAGCAGAGTATGGCAGCAGGTAGGTAGGCATGGTGCTGGAGAGCTGTGAGCTAAGAGCTCACATCTAGATCCACAAACAGGAAGCAGAGAGAGCACTAGGGATGGCGGGAAGCTGTTGAAACCTCAAGTCTTCCCCCAATGACATACCTCCTCCAAGGAGATCATACCTCCTAATCCTTCCCAAACAGTCCTACCAACTGGGGACCAAGTGTTCAAATGCCTAAGACTATGGGAAACATCTCATTCAAGCCATCACAGGCTCTCATAGTCTCTTTGTTATTTTTTTTAATCCGATTTCATCTCTTTGGGAATCCCATCCCCTTCCTTGAAATAATACCAAATCCTGATTGTTTCTTTACTTCTGACTTCTTGTCATTGTCCCATTGTATTCATTTTCCATAAGACACTTTCATGTGGATTTAACACAACTATATCTCACTCTCAGCCCAAGCAGAGCCTTCCCACTGTGGGTGCAGGGTCACTCAAGTTCATTGCAAAGGGTATTGTAATGCAACAATTAGATATGTGATTGTAGGGGTGAAAAAAATCTTGAAAGTTTTGTGAATGCAAACAATCAAGAGTGCAGGTAGGTGGGCTATCGGAGGTTGAGGGACACACAGTAGAGACTGAACTGCAGCACTGAAGGTTCGAGGACACAGTTGTATCCCCTCGAAAAATCTTTAGGGGAAAAACATCCCCAGCAAGTCTAAGAAACAAGAAGGTATTTGTCCCTGATCACAGAGAATTCAATTACTGAGTAATAAAAGAACTGAGTTATTATTACCCCTGGTATGCCAGAGTCAAGGCACTCTAGCAAAGCAATGTTAGCCCCTGATTGGTCCAGCATGGCTAACAGCAGATGGGATGTTACATAGCCACTCCACTTTTCATACTTTGAGTAAGAGATGCACCAAAGCCAAAATCTGTACAAAGAATGGAAGAAACCTGTAGATAATGTATTCAAATATGCTCACTGACTTGATGTGAGACAGTCAAGCTGCGATTGGCTTTCCTGTATGATAGGAAATCTCACCTCCCCAGACTAAGCCATGGAGCCTGAACACAATCTCTCTATGGTTTGATATGAATCTTGTGTTGAGATAAATCCTGACTGCAAGGTGTTCCTCTGGCTTCCCTGTAAAATTAACTTCAGTCGTAAGAGAACTCAGCATTGAATTTCTGTGACTCTCAAGTATATTTGCTATCCACTTCTTTATTAATTATTTTATTTTTGTAATGTTGGGAATCAACTGTGAGTGCTTGGAAAGTGCTCTAATCACACTGACCCACACCCCCAGCTCCATTTTGAAATTGTCTCAGTTATTTCCTGTTTCATAATTTGTGCTGTTTCTCAAAGCTTTTTACCTTCGTTTGATTTGATAATGAACAATATTCTTCTTTGATATAACAGAACATCTCAGAGGCTGCCCCAGGCTGGCTGGGTAAACCAGTTAAACATCTTCAAGAAAGCACTTCAGAGATTAACTGCCCCTCAAAAACAAGCATGCACGCACCCCCTTTAGTCCTCTCCCGTTCTTTTGATAAGGCACAATTACCTTTCACAAAGTCAGAAGAAGCAGCCAGAACTCTGACACCATTCAGAATTTTACTTTCCTGACATTTCCCAATCCTTCCCTCTTCTAATGTCTAATTTAAAGAGATATTGTAAGTAAAATAGGACCCAAGACCCCCTCCCCATGAAAGGTCATTTAGATGCTTCTCACCATGTGTGAGAGCAATGTGATGTTTTGAGTGTCAGTGTCACATTCTAGCAGTGACTTCATTTACCAATACACTCAAAAGAATCTCATAGAGTTAGTGATACACATAGGGATGTAACTGTAAGGCCCATCCCCTGGAGGGGATATTGCCTATCTTCCTGCTGACCCTCAGTGAGAAAAAAGACACCAAATTGATGCAAAAAGCAAGAGGAATTTATTGTTCTGAAGCTATGGGTGGCCTACACCCGAGGGAGGGGAGAGGCAAAGATGAACTTTACAAAGCTTTGGGTTATATACGTTTTGGGATAAGTGTCAATAATAGTGTAAGCTTTGGTGTAAATTCCTGGAGGAGGGGCCCTGCTTCAAGAGTCAGGAAATTTGGCCCTGGCTGTTTTCTTATCTCTGGGGCTGGGCAGTTGTTTCCTCAAGGAGACTTCAAGGAGACCCTGGGGGTGGGCGGTTGTTTTAGTTGTTTCCTAGCAACAGCAGTGGAGAGGGGGTGGTGAAGATTGCTTAACTTTTGCTCAGATCAGGATGGGGGCTTGAGTTTAAAGACTACCTTTTCATAACGACCCCATGGGGAAGCTGGTTGAGGTCCCTCTTCCAGTTTTGAGTAGCTTAGAATGTTCTCCTGTAGGTTGTGTCTTGTTCAGGGTTTCCGTTACTGTGATGAAATACCATGACCAAAAGCAACTTGGGAAGGAAAGGATTTATTTGGTTTCTTACACTTCCCTATCACTGTTGATCACTGAGGAAGTCAGGACAGGAACTCAAACAGGGTAGGAACCTGGAGTTAAGATCTGATGGAGAAGCCATGGAGAAGTGCTGCATACTGGTTTGTTCCCTGTGACTTTTTCAGCTTGCTTTCTTATAGAACCCAGGACTACCAGCCCATGGACGGCATCACCACAATGGGCTGAGCCCTCCCCCACTGATAACTGATTAAGAAAGTGCCCTACAGCCTGATCTTATAGAGGCATTTTCTCAATCTAGATTCCCTCCTCACAGAAAACTATGTCAGGTTGACATAAATCTGGCCACCACAGGTTGTCAAAGGGCCAGGCTCTCTGCCATTCCTGCCAGAACCAGCCCAAGGCCCACTCAAAAGCACCTGAATCTGTCGCAGCCTCTTCTTTCTCCCTCTTCCCATCCCTCAGCCCTTGGCTTATCAGCCTTCTGAACAGACCTTGATTAATGCAAGTACCCAAGGCCACCTCTGACCCTCCCCAAAGCAGACATCTATAGCAGGTGTCTGCTTGGGACCCTACGTGGAGTTCACAGTGATTATGATTACGGTGCATTTTATTATGGAGGCTTAGCTATATTTGGAAAGCATTTGTGGGGAAGTGAGCCATTAAGCTGCTGAATTAAGTACGGGGCACTCTTTTCTGCTCAAAATATAATATGAAGATATTTTCGAAGACTGGAAACAAGGGACGTTAGAGTTACCTGCTTGGGTCTGTTCCTTTCTCCTTTGTAAGCACAGAAGAAAAAGAAGAGTAGATTTTCCCAAATACACCTTGAAACTGATTTAATGCAAGGTGCCTGTTATCCAAGGCAGTCTCCGTGTTTGCCCTGAAGATCCTTGAAAAGTAAGCGACTGAAACGGTAGGTCAGTTTGGGACATAAACCAGTTCACAGATTCTTCATGAAAATTATGACACTTTGGAAGTTGCCTCATTAATAAGTTCAAACGAAGTGGATTAAGTCTCCTAGACACCTGTTTGCATCATCTCTTGTCTAATTTCTTGAAATTAACTTCCTGAAGACTCAGGTTGGGGAGCTTGGCAATTTGCGCTGTCTGAATCCTAAGCTGTCACTTCCTACTAAGGTGTGGCCCCACAGCTCAGGAGTTTTGGGCACTGATGCATCTGGAGAGGGAGAGAAAGAGATATTGTTCTCCTAGGGAGAGATTCTCACTCTCCAGAAATGCAAACCCAAGAGGGCCAGCTCCAAGTGGAACAGGAAAACGCCAGTCTCCTGGACTCGCTGGTGAAAGAGCAGTGAGGGTCTTTGAGGGTTCCCCTGGCTAAGACACTACCATGTGACAAGACATGTTGAGGACAATGGGGTGGGAGGGCATTCTGACCATCTTGACGCTCTCTCTCTCTATCTCTGTGTGTGTATGTGTGTGTGTGTTTCATACAAGTGCCTCATATATGTGCCTCGTGCATGTACCTCATACATGTGCCTCATACATGCACCCTCATACATGTGCCTCATGCATGGCATGTGCAGTTGTCTGAAGAGGCCAAAAGAGGGTGTCTGATCCCCTGGATCTAGAGTTACCTGTAGTTATGAGCCACCTGGCATGGGTGCTGGGAACTGAACTCAGGTCCTCTGGATGAGTAGCAAGCGGTCTTAAATACTGACCCAAGCCGGTGGCCCAAGCATTAAAGACGGGACAGTGGTTCCCTGAAGGCAACATGAGGCAGCATCACTGTCAAAGAGAAACCAAGCCAGCTAAGCAAATGGAAGCTAAAAAAAAAAGTATTCAATACAATTGATATTGGGAGACCACAGCTAGACCAGAGTTCAGTAAAAGACAAGACATCTTTTAAATATTGGCATGTGCCATGGGGGGTGGGGAGGGCTGATGGATGTGACTGAACCATCCATATCTGCTAACTTATTACCTACAGAGTTAGGCTCCTAAACTCCTGCAGACAGGGGCGCCACAACTGATGTCTGCATTTCACAGGAATGTTCCCCCAGGTCCTTGAGATACACATCAAAGACAGCAAGAGGCCTCAGAGCCCTTGACATTCCTAAGGTAAATGCTCCAGGCAAGGAACCTTAGGGATCTATCAGCAGCTGTTGGTGGATTTGTACTTTCTCAGGGAGGCATTTTAAGAGAGCTCTGTTGTTTTCGTTTTTTTTTTCTGGAGACAAGGCGTGGAGCATCTGGAAGTTCTGCCAGTGTTTATTCAAGCCCAGCGGGTGTAGGAGGCAGATAGTTTTATTGGTGCTGAAAGTTGCAGTTTCCCAGCCAAGGTCAAGACCCTGTGAGAAGAGTGCTTGGAGATAGTCTGGGTCTATCCAAGGAGGGGTGAAGGTGACATGAATGTCATAGGACCTTGGCCCTGGCCACCCTCTGAGGCAGAACCTTTGCTTCCAGTACTGACAGCGGAGCCTCCAGTTGTAATGAGGAAACTCGACTTTGCCAAGCATTTGTTGAGTGAGTTGGTTTTCTGTTGTTTTGCTTGTCTTGTTTTATGGCAGTGCTGAGGTGTCAGACCCAGGGACCTTGTTTGCTTGGCAAGAGTTCTACCACAAAGAGCCCCACTGTTCTGTGCTCCTAAAGCAACACTGACTTGTGTTAGGGATGCAACATCTCCCCATTGCATCACATTGCTTTTTTTCTTTCTGAGGTAAAACATTGTCATGAGGAGTTGGGATTTTAGGGCTACCTACCCAACATTATATTGATCTTTATCAACCTTGTTTTTCACTGAATCAAGGATCAAAAGTTATGAAATGCACATATTTTTACATGAAAGCCAGTTTTTTAACCCCCTGGGAGGAAAAGGAAGAAGTTGAAACAATGTAGTCCAGACTGGTCTGAAGCTCATGCAGTAGCCAAGGATAACCTTGTGAATCTACCAAGTGCTAGAAGTATAAGTGTGTAGTTGTATAAGCTATAGTTTTATAATTAGATCAATTGATCTTCCTCTACCAACATATATTTATACCCACCCACCCATCCATTGATCTTTTTAGCTTAGGTCTGTTTGTTTCCGCTCTCAGTACATAATCTAACACAGCCTTAAATTCATGATCTGCAGGTCTCAGCCTCCTAGGTGGTGAGATTTCAGGTGTGTGTACACCATGATGCCTAGTTTATACTTAATTTTTTAAAGAAAGAACACTGAGGATTTGTATCTCTATTTGTCTCCTCCTCCTCTTCTTCCTCTTCCTCTTCCTCTTCTTTTTCTTCTCCTTCCTCTACCTCACTCTCCTTTTCATGAGAAATTTTTGTAATTCCTAATTTTTAGGAGTTACAAAACCATGACCAGTGAATCAGCCCCACATTATAGCCTGTTTGGCAAATAAATTTCTGCTCTTAGACAGCCATATACATTCATTTATATGGGCCACCTGTCCCTAGTTGCTCTGGCTGATTTGATCTGCACAGGCATTAGAGCCTGAAAAGCCAGAAGTATAGGCCACCAGGCCCTAGGCAAAAATCAGTCATTGATACTTGTTTCAAGTGTCTACTAGCCAATTCCTTTTTTTTTTTCCACTAAACTTATCTTTTCTGTCTCCTTGGATTATAAAGCTAGAAGCCATAACAAAATCTATATTACTTCCTCTGTATCCACATCCCCAAGAAATCTTTCATTCAACCTGAAAAAAAAAATACCAGTGTTTTCAGCACTCATGAAGCCTTCAAGAGACAAATCAGAGCTAGCAGTTACCCAAGTTTATATATATACATAATATTTATATAATAAATGATCAGGTTTATAATAATATATGGTATTATTATATCTAACAAAGCTGTTGTTCCTTAATTTTGAAGAAATTGGTAGATAAGTCCTGTTTTGTTAATGAAAACAATGATAAATATATCTTTCTCTGGAAAAAAAAAATAGCCTTTTTTAATGTACTTGTCCCTTCCATGAAATCTATCCCTGTTTCCCCCAGTAAAAAAAAAAAAAAAAATCAAAGTTCATATCCCAAAGGGTCAAAACCAGGCCTTTAGTTTGTGAAATTATAATTGTGGTGCCCTGGGGTGAAGAAATGGCAACTTTTAAAAGCATTTAGGCTCACAGGCAAATGTAAGAGCCCTAGCCTGTTTGATTTACCTCTCCCCAAAGTTCAACATATTAAACTATGTCAGTCACCTCATACCCCTGAGGGTTGTTCTAATCATTATAATAGGAACAACAGGAAGAGGAGGGAGAGGCAGTGTTGGTGAGGCTATCTGAGGTACTGTGTGCTCTCAGTCGGATCATAAAACTGGGTAGCTTCTGTGGAAAACTGGGTAGCTTCTGTGGAAAATAGCATGGTGCTCCTTAGAAATCAAAATCCAGAACTCCCATGTGACCCAACAGTTTACCTCTGCACGTGTACCAAAAAGAACTGAAGCAGAACCTCAAGAACATATCTGTATTCACAGACGTATTATTCACAGAAGCCAGGAGATGGAGGCAAGTCTGCCCACAGGCAAACAAAACATGACATGAAAACATGGACTATTACTCAGTCTTCAAAAGGAAGGAAATTGTGAAGCACTGCACAGTGTGGGTGAACCTTGAGAACATTGCGCTGGGTGAAACAGCACAGACCCAAACACATGAAATTGTGTTAAATACCTGGGACAGTCAGATTCGGGAGACGGGTGACCTGTAGCTGATGGGAAGGATAAAGGTATTGTCGAGTGGATATGGAATTTCAGTGTTGCAGGGCATAAGGATGCTGGAGATGCTGGCACAGCCATGTGAGTGTATTAACAGAACTGAGGGGCACCGTGAATATTAAGGTGAGAGTCTGGAGAGATGGCCAGGTAGTTAAGAGCACTTGTACTCACAGAGGACCTGGGTACAGTTTCATACATCTACCTGACAATTCACAACTCCCCATAACTCCAATTCCAGGGGACTGGAGTTTCTCCTCTGACCACTAAGTACTCCTACATGAACAAGGTGCACATAACCTCACGGACACACACACACACACACACACACACCATGTACATAAATTTTAAAAAATAAATCTTTAAAAAATATTAAGGTGAACAGTTTGTGTTTCACATATTTTAATCACAACTTTAAAATCTCTGTGGATGGTATCTCTGAACTGACCATTCTGATGTGTATTACAGAGTCTAGGCAGAGTTCTGTATTGTCCCCATCTTCGCAGTCTCACAGCAGCTAGATTATCCGGCTGTCTCTGTAGTGTGACAGGATGCTCTAGTGAAGAGGGCATCAAGGAGGTGATAGACCCCTATTGCTTGCAGCCATATTATTGTGTAGCCAGAACCATAGGTAAGATTTTCTATTAACCCGTGATGCAAGCCATCACAGACCCTTTGATGAGTTTTTCCAGCAGGAGTGGGATGGTTTGAGAGTTTACATTTGCTTTTGCACAGCACCAAAATCAGGTAGACTTCCATCTGAGTGAGTTCATTCATCCCCTTACTCACTCCAGCTGAGACTGTGCCAAGAATAAGAATTTGAATTCTAAATCACCGACTTGGCTCAGGCCCTTACTCGGAATCAGCAGGGGCTCCATCACTGGCACCTGAAAGCCACCAGACAGTACTATGGAATCATGTCTTTAAAAAGAAAAGCAGCCCAAGCAAATGAAAGAAAATGATATATGTTATTTTCATTTGTGAATTCTGCTGGGATCCACTGTGCATGCTACATTGGCTTCAGAAACAGTGCACAAATATCCATCAGCAAAACCAGGAAGTGGCGATCACAAAAGATGAACGGAACCTGGGCATTCATTTACGGGAGCAACCTGCTTCTTGCTGAGCCTCACTAATGGTGAGGACAGAGGGCTGTCCATAAAGAGAGCCTCCAGGGAAGCTGGGAGCCCCCATTGTGCTTTTAGACCTCGTTTAGTGTGCGTGTGAGGTGAGATGCACCTCTCTTCATTAGCCATGCTGTTTTCAGTTTTCCTGACTGCAGTTAGAATAAGTGTCTGAGTCACAAGCCTTACATTTAAATATTCTGGGATTTTTCTTTTTCCAGGGATGACAGGTGTCCCGGTTGTTTTGTTTTTGTTTTTGTTTTTTGTCAACTTGACAGAGGTTATGGTCCTGAGAAGGGGGAGCCTCACTTAAGAAAATGTCACCGTAAGACTGACCTGGAGGCAAGCTTGTGAGGCATTATCTTGATTGATAGTTGACGAGAAAGGGTCCAACCCAGTGTGGGTGATGCCATCCCTGGGCAGGTGGTCTGTAAGAGAGCAAGCCTCGACAGTAAGCAGCATTCCTTCATGACCTCTGCTTTGCGCCTCCAGATTCCTAACTCCCTGACTTCCCTCAGTAATTAAATGTGATCTGAGATGAAATAAGCCCTTTTCTTCACAAGCCGCATTTGGTCATAGTGTTTCATCACAGCAACAGACACCTGAACTAAGCCAATAAGCAAGGGCCAGTTTCCCCTAGTGCACATCACTAATTCAGTTCTCCCACTTGAAGGAAATGAGTATTTGCCCCGACTGTTTGTATTACAAGCTGATGCACAGTGAGTTATAGCCAGGCCCCACCCTGTGTCCCTGTCAAAGCACCTTGTCATACAAAGGGAGAAAGGTAAGGTAGAGGAAAGAAGTGACACACGTTTCGTGTGTAGACTAGGAAGGGACATTGCTGTGTTATCTGAACTTCTTAAATTTGGGAGGAAACTTGAATATGGTTTTAAACTGTTTCTAAAGAAATGTAAGTTACTGAATCAGTGGAACAAATCATGTTGTCAAGTAAAAACAAAAACAAAAAAATAAACTTATTCCTACTTATTCATACAAAAAATATTCTTCCCCCAAAAGAGAATGATAGGTCCATATGGCCTCCCAAATTAATATTTTTCAAATATTTGAGAAAGGTATAATAGTAGTGTTACTCAAACTCTACTCTAGTTAACAGAAGAGATTTCCCACCCTGTTTTAAAGGCTGCCATGAAGAACTAGAGAGATGGGCCAGCAGTTAAGAGTGTTTACTGCTTGCTCTCGCAGAGGACCTAAGGTAAATTCCTAGCAACCATGTTGGACGGCTCACCAATGCCTTTAGCTCCAGCTCCAGGGGATACAGTGCCCTCTGCCGGCCTCTAGAGGCACCCACATGCATGTGCACACACACACACATAGACGCACTCACACTTGTAAATAAATAAATAATAAAATAAATCTGTAAAACATGAAAAACTAGCTTGGTATAATAACATGATAAAGATAAGAAAATTATGGGCTAAAATCTCTCCTTCTATAAATATGGAATTTTTATCCAATATTCAGAAACTGAATCCATTAGTATATATTTAAAGGAATTTCTGTCACTATTACTTTGCCTTTGTCTTGAGAATGTTCGAAATCAGTATTATTCAGACTACCAACAGAAGAAGGGGAATGTAAATGTCTCACGGTCACCTCACAGATGCAGATAAACTTTTAATGAAATTCAACATCCATTTAAGCTCTAAGCAAGGTGGAAATAGGAAGGAACTGCTAAATTGTGAGATCAGTACCTATCAAGGAATAATTAAACAAATAAACCCCACAGCAGATAGAAGACTTGACTGTAAAGCATTTAAAGACTCCTCCTGAGATCTCAAGGAGGAGGAGGCACCAGAGGACACAGACCAAGCTAAAATGGAAGAAATGTTAATAAGCCATTTAAAGATTAAATGCAGTAAGCTTCATAAATAAGTCATAATCATATGATATCTTGAAGCTAAAATAAAATCTGATGAACTGGCAGGAAAAGGTGAGCTTCACAAAGTTTTTGCATACAACATGAGTGGCTCCCCCTATCTATGGCTTTGATGTCCGTGAACTCAACCAACTGCAGATAAAAAATTCATTAAGGAAAAAAACCCACATGTCTACTAAAACATACAGATTATTTTTCTCACCATCATTTTCTAAACACTAAACAGCTGTTTACATGGTATCAGGTGTAAATAGTCAGGATGAAAGGTGGATATGCAAACACTTTGCCATTGATAACGAGGGATCGACATCCGAAAGTCTCAGATATAACCTCCACTTATACTGAGCTATCTTATAAAATACATCACTATTTACCTGCAGCACATAGTGGAGGATAATTTATAAGACACCATTTACAATAGCATCACCAAGTGAAGACATGAACCGTATTCCTGGACTAGAAGGCTCAATATTGTAAAGATGTCAAACTTCCCAGAAAAAAAAAAATCTCTAGATTCAGTGCAGTTTCAATCAAATATCATATAGGATCTTTTTGGTTTTTAATGGAAATTCATGAGCTCATTCTAACATTTATGCAGAAATTAAAAAGACAGAAAATAGCAGAGACAATCGAAGGACCAAGTTGAATGCCAAGGATGAACCATGAGGCCACAAGGATTAAGACAGTACAGATGGTGTGGTGTAGAAGAAAGCAACGGACTTAAGTCCACACACATAGCCACACAACAGAAGTCAGAATTACTACTGCAATATAACAAAAGCTGAAAATTTGATTCTCAGTTGACTATGTTCTTCAAGGCAGCCTTGAATTCTCTCCTTGGGAGCGTTTCCATTATGCTATTGTATAAAAGTGAGTGTAGCTTAGAATGCCATGCCAGGCTTCAGAATCAACAGCACAATGCAGAGTTCTCACCAACCACAGTGCCGGCTGGGAAATGCCAGAGCAGGTGTTTGCCTTCCTAAATCTGGGTAGCTGTGTGTGTGTGTGTGTGTGTGTGTGTGTGTGTGTGTGTGTGTGTGT
>CAJQZJ010004381.1:14780179-14792578 GCA_907164525.1 Lophiomys imhausi | reverse complement strand
GTGTGTGTGTGTGTGTGTGTGTGTGAGTGTGTGTGTGTGTGTGTGTGTGTCTGGGTAGCTGTGTGTGTGTGTTACTTTATTTCCTCTGGACAGTTGGACTTTTTACTAAAATAAAATAAAGAAAATACAAGTTAAGCACCCTCAACCTAAAAATCCAAAATCAGAAACATTTCAAAATTCTGAACTTGAGTGTGCCAACATTATACAGTGAGTGAAAAATTCCATACCTGACCACAAAGGAGGAGTTACAGTCAGAATGAAGATGCACTAAAAATGCTGCTTGAAATTACCTTCAAGCTGTGTATACAAGGTGGAAATGAGACATAAGTTAATTGTATGTGTAGACGTGAGCCCCATTCCCAAGATAGCTCACTATGTATGTGTAAGCATTTCAAACTCTCTCCGAGTCAAATTCTTGAGCACTTCTCGGCCCCAGCATTTTGAATAAGGAGCCTTCAACCAACACACATAGTCCTGGAATGTTCACTGATACGTGCCAGTCAAGTTGATCTTCAAGTGGGAAGTCTAGCTCAGAAACAATTGTCTGCAATTAAGAACTGTCTGTGGATGGATATGTTAACTCAAGTCTTTATGGTGAAACTCTAACTCACAGTGTAGCCACATGCAATGTATCAAAGGGAAGTTAAATGAAATCATTAAGGGTGGGGCCCTAGTCCTCTAGGTTTGGTTTCTAAGAGGCATCTGGACTCCAGAAGTCTGAGAAAATTGTTTCTGCTGTTTAAGGTAAACAGCCCATGTTATTTTGTTATGGCAATCCAGGTAGACTAATAAACCACACCACAAACTTCTGTCTTAAGACAGAGGAATAAATCATCTTGCGAGGTTAGGGACTGCCTATACAAATCTGTTTGCTTGCAGAAAGGCTTGCCAAACTCTGGCGTATTCCAGCCCCATAAAGGCTTAGGTTAGGAGGGATGACATGCATTGGTATTTGCACACAGGAGTCACACAGCCGAAGCTCAAGTCCAGCTTTCCACCTTAGGCAGGGTGCTTAACACCGCTTTTGCCTGCCAGGAGATGATGATACAAGCCTGAAATTATTGTGAAATGTATTTAATTGTATGGAAAGGACAGATTCCCTAAACCCTAATACATTGTATTAGTGTGATCATCATAGCACAAAGTCAATAAAATTATAGAAATATCCTTTTTTAGGAAAAATATCTGTCTGAATCGAAATATGGCATAATTATGTATAGTTATGATTCTTTAAAAAAAATGATTCGCAATTATTAGCCGACTTTAGTCCTGGCAGCATGTAAGAAGAACAGACCCTACCTGGACAGCTTGAAGGTGTAGCTCAGCAGTAGGGGACATGCTGAGCATGCCCAAAGCCCTCCATTCCATCCCCAACATCAAAAATTAGCCAAAGCAAGCAAGCAAGAAGACACTGCTGTCCTTTTGTGACTTTAAAGAGTTGGAGAAATAAAAATTTGATAGCACCCCTCCCCATGTTTGCATTGTATTACAGACCTCTCTGCAGCAGAGTCAGTTCACCCATGAGACTGCAAAAAAAAGCCAACAGGAACAAGGGTCCTACCTTTAGGTAACTGGTGGTAGCTAGAGTATTACACTGTTCTGGGCAAAATGTCAGTTTTCCACTCTTGGGTGCTTGAGGTGATCCGTTCCTATCACAAAGTAGCCAGTAATAATTGGAGATTTACAGTAAATTACAGTAGCACATTCTACATGCTATATCCCGAAGGATGGGCTCACTTAACTAGCCCTAAATCTATAAATTTGTTTCTCTTCCTGGGCAGGAAGAGTGTTAGAGGCAGCAGAGTCTAGAATGGAAATGAGAGGTGAGGATTTGAGCACAGTCCCTACACACTCTCAAGCACTAGAAACCAGCCCTAAAGCAGGCAGCCTTTTTGTCTAATACCAACACTCATGTCATGTCACGGTGTCTGTTGTCAATACAAGGGTTAATACTTCACAGGCAATCAAAATGTCTGTCCTTATAGAGGTCATGAATAGAGCTTCATATACATTTGATTTTCAGATCTTTATTTTATTAAACCACACCCTATACCCAGCAGCATTGGATACTTGCACAAGATTGAGCCCTCCACCTTTCCATCCTGGGCATGGGTGGATGCATAGGAGGCCCCCGTCCCTTCCTAAGGAGCTGATATTTGCTGGAGGAAGAGATGTTTTTATTCTAATGATGCAGACCAACATGGACTAGGTGGGAAGAAAGGAGGGAAGAATGTGTTGAGGGCAGTGTGAGCATAATCACAATACTTTGTGTATATGTATGAAATTGTCAAAAAGAAAAGAAGAACATAATGTTCTACTGTGCTCCTGTACTGGGGAGTCAGTGGATGACATGATGATGATTGATTGACTGACTGATTGATTGATTGATTGAGGTAATTGATTGATGGTGATGATGATGAGGGCTCTTCTGACTGGCCTCAGAAGAGCCAGCCATGCTCATCCTGTTGAAATTTGAAAACAGCCCCCCCCCCCCCCCCCGTGCTGATTAGCTTAAAGATAGAAAGTAGGAGATGCAAACTGTGGGGCGAATGTCCCTGATGCCTTCACCATATCATTCCTTGAGGAACTACCTCCTTTAGAATGGTCTGTTCTTTTAATGGTAGATTCCAAGTCCATTCTGTTTTCCAAATTTCCAGTCTTTACATCTGTAAAATTACTTAAATTCTGAAGCTTTCTGCTTGGATTCTTAACCCACACACACAGGCCCCATGGGGCTCCCGGGGCCTTAGAAAGGTCTAAATGAACATTAAGAGCAACCTTCTGTGCACTTTGTTGGACCTACTTGAGGGAATGACCAAGAAAAGGCACAATTGTGGCCTTTGTTATCCTGTTGCCATCCCTTCTCCCATAGACAGGAGTCAGCTTACTGGACAAGTACGATTCCATCATGTGGCCTTTGTTATCCTGCTGTCATCCCTTCTCCCATAGACAGGAGTCGGCTTGCTGGACAACTACAATTCCAACATGTGTTGCCTGAGCTTTTTTTTCCCCTTTGGAGACTATTGCAGAGTTACAAAGAGAAGCAGAATTTGTGAGAACATCCTTTGAGTGTTTTTGTTTGAGGAAATAAAACACACATTAAATAACTGGGTGAAGTATCCATATGTAATTTGTGAGATAACTATAAAGCAAATACTGCATAACTACATCCCAAGTCAAAAAAGTAAAATACTGCCAACATCTGGAAGCCCTTCAATGCATCTTTCTGATGTCAATTCCCCTCCCTGTGAGTGGTGGCCACTGTGCTGATTTTTTTTTTAAGATTTATTTATTTATTATGTATACAATGTTCTGTCTGCAGATATATCTGCAGGCCAGAAGAGGGCACCAGATTTCATTGTGGATGGTTGTGACCCACCATGTGGTTGCTGGGAATTGAACTCATGACCTGTGGAAGAACAGTCAGTGCTCTTAACCGCTGAGCCATCTCTCCAGCCCCCCACTGTGCTGATTTTTATCATAAAGCATTTCCTTGCGTTTCTAGGTTGTTACAAGCTTAGATCTATAGCCAAACAACATCTGTAGTTTTTGTCACCTTTTTGAATTTCATGCAACTGGAATCATAATATATGTTCTTCGTCTTGGTTTCTTCACTCAATAGTTCTTGCAAGGTTCACTAGTGTGTTTGTTTCTTATTTTGAAAATGGTCAAGCATATGAGAAGGTTAAAGGGTTGTATAACTAACTAGCTTCAACAGTTACTAGTCTTTGGTAGTGTATAATACTGGTTTTCTGAAGTGGTGTGTGTCCGTGTGTGTGTGTGTGTGTGTGTGTGTGTGTGTGTGTGTGTAGTGTGGAAGCCAGAGGAGGACGTCTACTTTGGCACTCTCCACCTTATTCCCTTGTGACAATGTCTGACTGAACTGATGAGAGTAGCTTCCAGCAAGCCTAACAACTCTCCAGTCTCCATTCACCACAGCTCTGAGGTCACAGGTGCTCATGTCTTTTACATGGGTGCTGCCGATTTGAACCCCAGTTCTCACACCTGCTCAGCAAGCACTCTTACCTGCTAAGCCATATTCCCAGCCCCCTTCTGCAGTGTTTTAATGTAAATTACACACCTCTTATCATGCATCTGCAAAAAAGTAAGAAATTTGTCCTGTGTATATAAGGGCCATTTTCATATGTCGCAAAGCTTTGCCTAGTTAGCTTCCAAATGCTTTTCCAGCAGGTTCATTCCACTTGTGGATATACTTAAAATCCATGAATAGCATATTCTCAACCACATAACTTACAACTTAACTATGTCCATTCCCTTTTCACATATGCATGCATGAGACCTGGCTGGGAGACCCATTTTCTGTAGCCAAAAGAAAAGCAGACCTGCTAGTGACATCATCTAGTCTCATATCTTGTCATTCCAGGGGAAAAGATACTATCTAAATTACTGTCAAAAGGCATACTCAACATCAGTTATGGCCAAACCAGAATTGTTAATGGGCAAATGCTCTGTGGTTTTGGATTACTTGAGGTTAAGGGATTCTACACTTTTGTGTATTGAGGAAAGCCTCAGAGCTGAAAACATGGTGAGCATCCAGCCTAGGGCACTCATTTCTGCACAGAACTGCCCTGACTCAGGCTTCCAGCACAGCCACAGGCATACATGGAGAGAAATAGATACTTGGTCATTTGGATCTTCCAGCTTAGACATGAATGAAGGGCTTGTTCCACTCCTGTGTGGTTACAGTCATCTTGGTACCCTTGGGGCGTGGTTCCAGGACCCAAAGATGCCAAAATCTAGTCTCGTACAGTCAACAGAATATGTTCATAGAACACGTGGCTTTCTTGCTGTGCCCTTGACACCATTCTTAGATGACACACTGTACCAACTGCAATGGAAATGCTGTCTGTAACTGTGGTTATAGGGTATCGGTTAATGAATGGTGGCCAGGTCAGAAAGGAGATCTGTTGTGAATGTAAAGGGCAGGGCAAGCTCGGAAGAAGAGTTTCAATGGTCAGGGGAAAGAGAGAGAAAAGGGAGGTGAAATTTATTGACTAAAATTTCTTACATACCTAAATGAAACTGTCAAAGAATAAGAAAATGGAGAGAGGAGAGTTCTGTAAATATTCAGTACAGACACCATTTTCTCTGATTCTTTTTTATCTGAGATTGTATCTATTGAGTATCTGATGTCTGAGCTTGCACTCATCTGTTGAGTATCTGTGGGCAGCACAGCTCTTCAAAGTAGACTTTAGATTGTATAGATGAAGATGATATAAATCTCACCACAAACCACAGTAAATAAACAGCCTCTTCTGTGGCCTCATGGACCATAAATAATTGGCCCAGCTATCTACAACAATAATGACTGCAGCTACTAAATAATCAAGTAATAGTAATAATAGCTGGGTGGTGGTGGAGCACATCTTTAATCCCACCACTCAGAAGACAGAGGCAGGTGGATCTCTGTGAGTTCAAGACCAGGCTGGACTACAGGGTGAGTTTAAGGATAGCCAAGCCTGCACAGAGAAATCCTATCTCAAAAAAAAAAGCAAATAATGATGATACTGATGATGATGCAAGTACAGCAGTTGGATGACCACCTTGGTGATGATTTTTGTTCTGGTACCATCCCACCAATCACAGCTTCAGGGGAGTTCCCACCATGGGCCATCCAGGCATGGGACTAGCTCAGATTTCAAAGAAAGAAGTATTGAACCCTAGACAATCAATCCTGAGCATGTAATTGGGGACCAGCCAGAGTATGTGAGTGTTTCTTCACAAAGAAAGAGAGAGTAGAGGGTTGTTCTGCCTGGGTGTGTCTCCAGCCTCCAGTTTAAGGAATCCCTGCTCAAGGCGAAGGCTAGTTTGTTTGGTATTTAGGGCAACAATCTAGACAGTTCTCTCAGTTCGTGAAGCCCATTCAAGCCTGATGGAAAAATCCCTGCAGCTGGCTGAGTCATAGAGCTGTCATGACATCATGTGGCTTTTTATAAAGGCACAAGAAGAGAGTAAGAGGGCAGATGTCTTGGTCATTGTTCTACTGATGTGAAGAAACCCCAATAGAAAGCGTTCAACTGGGGACTTGCTTATAGTTTCATAGGGCTAGTCCATTATCATCAGGAAAGGGATCATGGCGGCACATGCGGCATTGAAGAAGTAACTGAGAGCTTTGTATCCCGATCTGCAGGCTTCAGGCAAAGAGAGAGCCTGGGCCTACTGTGGGCTTTTGAATCCCCAAAGCCAAGCCCCCCAGGGATACACTCCAATATGTGTCTCCAATATGACCACACCTACTCTAAC
This sequence comes from Lophiomys imhausi, assembly GCA_907164525.1. Taxonomy (NCBI): domain Eukaryota; kingdom Metazoa; phylum Chordata; class Mammalia; order Rodentia; family Muridae; genus Lophiomys; species Lophiomys imhausi. The sequence continues at coordinate 14,786,314 of CAJQZJ010004381.1, read as the reverse complement.
AAGGCCACACCTCCCAATCTTTCTAATCCTTCAGACAGTTCCACTCCCTGGTAACTGAGAACTCAAATATATGAGTCTATGAGGAGCATTCTTATTCAAGCTACCACATTGGGTTGTTGGGTCCCTGAACCTATGTACTGGGAATCTATGTACTGCTGAAGTTGTAAAACTATGGTAAGGGCTTAGGACCACACTGTCAGTCAGCAACCAAGACCTATACTTATTATGTGACAAGAGCGGGACTTCTACATGGATTCAGCTTTCTGATAGTGTGACAAAACACTGGATAAAATCAGTGGAAATACGGGCAAGATTTGTTTTAGCTGCCAGGTTTAGAGTTTCCCAATCCAGGATTCCTTGGTCCAGTCAGGACGGTGAAAGAGCATCACTCTGCCACAGGCAATGTGTCATGGCTTATTGTGACAGTTGGGAAACAAATGCAAGGAAGGGATATTGACATTTCTCCTTTAAAGGTACACCCCTGATCACCCAGATTTCTCCAATTACGTTCCACCCCCTCCAAGTTCCATTGCATGCTGGTAGCGTGATTAGTTGTTCCAGAAGCAAGCTGTCAACACATGAGCCCATGGGGAACTTCATGATGGACCTATAACATAAAAATGCTCCACACTAGGCATGCTCATTCTGAAGGTCACTTGGCCCAAGTTGACAAGTATAAAGGTGTCTTTTTACGTGTTGGATGAATAATTTACTAAGGCCTTCCTTGGATATTCAAGTAATTGAAATTCCCTCTACCTAGTAATAATTGTGCTCTTGGCAAAAATGTTTAGCTCTTTGTAGTATCTTTCACATCTGATTTACTGATAGGTTAGTTGGTGTTTTTACAGTTTGCCTTTGGACTTGAATGGCTATTGAATGTGCCTATCATACCGTGCTATCTAAAAACCAGTCATGTATCCATATGCTCACATTCCTTTTTTTTTCTTCCTTTCTTTCTTTTTATACTTTTCTGTCTTATTTGCCATGCTGGAGATTAAACCCATGGCCTTGCACTGATTAGCATGCCACTGAGCTGTGTTTCAAGCTCTTGGTTTTAAGTCCAGTTGTCACTATGTAGTCTAGGGTGACCTTGAACTCCTGCCTCTGCCTCTTGCGTGCTGGAATTATAGGTGTGCTTCATCTCACCTGTGTTGTGTTTGGGGTCTTCCCAGGCTGTGGCTATTGTGGTCATACTAACTCTTCCATCATCCATGAAGTTGGACCAGAACCTGAAGCATGCTCGAGGTTCTGGAAGCTTTGGTTCTGCCACTCACAGATTTCTTGCTTAAATTTTCCTTTTCCTGGAGGTGGAAGATTTAAAAGGATCAAAGCTACAGGTTTTAATTGCACATTGACTACTTTGGGGAATGTCAGTGGAAGAGTCTGTGTGACTGCTGTACACTTCATTTCTCAATTGCTTCTCCCCTTAAATGTCTATTCCCTTCAGAATGTAATTTTTAAAAAGTTGAGCAGGCAAGGCCACCTGATACAAAACAAACTCTAAACAGAGAAAAACTTTGATCCAGGGGTGGAGGAGCACATCTTTAATCCCATCAGTTGGAAACCAGATGTCTTTGATCCCATAATTTAGAATGCAGAGACAGGCACATAGGATTTGGAAAGATTTAAGTTTAAAAGCTACTTACAAAAGGCAGGCTGCAATTCAAACAAATTGTCCTTTGAGATCTCAAAATATATACACTAAAGGTTTGTTTAGCTCCAAAATATCAAAATAATTTCTTCTTTAATCCGGATTGAAAGGTAATACTTTATATATTATCAAAAAACCAAATTTGCTCCAGGAAAAATATTACCTGACCCACCCCAAAAAAGGTAATTGTCCCAGAGTTAGGATTAGGGCAGGGCTCTGTTCTTATCTTTCCAGGAGATTTAAAGCATCCATTCAAGGAATCCAGGGACAACTGGACAACGGAAACCTCAGCAGAAAACAGATCAGACACCAAAGAAGACGAGTGGCCCAGATGATCCAGCCTTGCAGACTTCTTCAATAGCAGTTTCCTCAAAAGTCTATAACCACAACAACTCAAAATCGCTAAGATCGTTCAGCTCCACAGACTACTCCAGCCAGATCTTCAGTAAAGTTCTGAAGATCAGCTTCTGTCTATGAACTTCGTAGGACATCTAAATAGCTGAGCACAAAGGGACTGAACATCAAATGATTCTATTAACATTTTTAACCATTTTTCCATTCTTATTTGGGCCCCAAACAGGTTTACTACGTCCCAAATCAGCAGGAAGTCATTTTAAGAGAACAACGTCCCATCCCCAGAAGGTGGGGAGGGTGTTCTTCCCCTTTGGTTATTTGATAGATAATAGAAAATTTTGTTATTTAGGGGAAAAGACTACAAGCTGTTAAATGGTCTTGTTAAATGGGTTTTGGAGGTTAGACCCAGGGACTTCTCTCTTTTGCTTTTCTGTATCCTCCTTTCTCTCCTATATAGGAGTGAACAGACTTGAGAAAAATGGGACATAGACATAGTATAGGAAAGAACAAGAAAAAAGGACAGATTATTGAATATAGCTTTATACCTTTGTATACTGATACAAAATTGATATTATATTTGGCTAAATTGGTATTGATCATTGTATATTAATGCAAATTTAAGATTGTATAGGGCTACATCGGTATTGATCTTTGTATATTGATACAAAATTAAGATTATATTTGGCCACAATGGTATTGACCCTAGTATATTAATGTAAAATTAAGATTGTATTGGGCTACATCGGTATTGATCTTTGTATATTGATACAAAATTAAGATTATATTTGGCCACATTGGTATTGATCTTTGTATATTGATACAAAATTAAGGGTAACGCTTCTTAAAGGTATTGTTTGTAGTAATACTTAAAAATGAAATGTCAAGTTTTGACCTCTCGCTACCAACCGACATAAACTGTTTAGGATAATTAAGAAACGGAAACTAATAGTCATGAAAACGTGTCATTTTGTTAGTTACTATGACAGTCTATCACAGTTATTTTCTAAGCTACTCAGAAATCAAGTTGCTAAGAGACAAGCAATATTTGCTTATCTAAATATAAGAGATAGATAGGGCATCTTCAAAAACCTCAAGAGATCTGCAGAATATGGCATTCAAAGATGTTTTCTTAACTTAAGATTTTTTGATATCGAGACATGTCAGCTCCTGACAGCACCCCCTACATTACTCCAAGTAGAAGATGAGCATCGAAGAATCTCCAGTGGGAGATGATTAAATTGGTGGTAAGCCATTCTCTTGGCAAGAAAAACCACTTGCTTCAACTGTAGACAGACTTCTGTCCAAAAAGGACAAAACTTGGAAGCAGGTAAGTCGACAGCCTAGCTCTGCCAAGACAGGGTAGGTAAGTCCTTCATAATTCCTGCTCTACAACCAATGTCTGTCAGAGAAATGGGGCCAAATGGCTGAAGATTGATGCTGTAATGTATGGAGAGAAAATGGGAACTGTCCAGGCAGCCACTGGTATGTCATTTTTTAGTTTTGGAAGCTGCAGGCCCTGCACTTCCTATATAATCAGATATATTTATCCCTCTCAGGTCTCTGAGGTGGTTGAAGAATAGATAGCTAGAGTCTCATAGTTAAATTTTGAGTTGTTTAGGAATCAAGAGGGTGTTCTGGATCTAAGAAGATGTTTTTTAAAATTGTGATGCAAGTTAGTATGAAAGCTGAGTTAGATATAGAACTTTAAACTCATGGAGATGGTTAGATAGTAGAATGTTAAAGTCAGGTGCCAAATACATATGGACTGGACATTGGGAATGTATGCTAAGCCATATAACTCTTATAATCGTGGCCTATTTATTTCTGTTGTTTTGTATTGTATTTATAGTTATAAGAAAAAGAACCATTATTTGGACTGAAAGGGATAGCTGTTGGGGGGAAAAATAAATACCTTAAACTAAAAAAAAAAAAAAAAAAGAAGGGAAGAGGATGGTGGGGCTGAGGGGGAGGAGGGTGGAAGGGTGGGACTGGAGGGGGGAGTAGGGAGGGGATTGTGATTGAGATGTAACTTGAAGAAATAAAAAATAAATTATTAAAAAAAAAAAAAAAAAAAGTTGAGCAGGGACTTCAACAGAGAATCTAAACAGATCTCCACTCTGCTACACTTAGCAGGACCAAATGACTTCTTCCGCCATCAATACTGCCCTCTCTCCCTAAACTCCTGGCCTCAGCAGGGGAAGGGGGAAGCAGCTTCAGCACATGTATCTACCACACATACCTTCCACATATCGCCCCTGACATCTTGGTATTCTTGGAAACTTCTTCTGGAGGTGTGAGGATTCCAGACTCATAGACAGCCACTGTACAGCGCCAGCCATTTCTGTTGCATCAGCTATGAGGGCAGAGGGAGAAAGAGGCCACTGCCAGTGTACAGGGCCTGAGTAGTCCCTGGGCCAAACCTAACACTTGCTGCTTCTTTTCTGTATCTAACAAAAAAAAAGCAGTCCCCAACGTTATGAAGCATGGCTGCCATTGGTACTGAGAGTGCATGGGAAACAGCGCCCCCTAGAAACTGTACCCCCAGCTTCATGGTGAGAAAAGTCCTTCAGAGTGTTCTCCCAGGGACCTAAGCAAAAAGGCTCCCAGGAGCAGGTTTATCCAAAAAGCATGGAAACAAATTTCCTTTAGTTACAGACTCATGAAAGATACTATGATTTCATGTCCCATGAAGTGTTACACAACATGCAAAACCTGATGAAGTGGCTAGCCAGTGTAGATAGACAGGAAGGGAAGGACCAATAGCTTAAAGTGAAAATAAAAAGACATGCAGAACATGTGTGCAGAATGAGCTGATTTGAGATTTTAAGAACAATGTTTATATTTGTAAAACTTCATTTATATGACATAAACTTAAAGTATTGTAAACATGCAACTACATGTTGTGTGCGAAAGACATCCAACATAGATCTCTGGTTCCCACACATATACCCCTGTGGGTGTGTACAAACATACACAAGCACACAACACACACACTTTCTCTCTCTCTCATACACATACACACATAATCAAAATGAAAATAAAATTACCACTAATTCATGTCCTGATGGTACAGGCCTGAAACTCTAGGTACCTGGGATTACAAGGTAGGATATGCTTGGGCTGCAGAGTGAGTTCAAGGTCAGCCTCAGCGATTTAGCCAGACCCTGTCTAAAAATTTAAAAAGTAAAAAGAGTACTGAGGACGCAGCTCGGAAGAAGAACACTTGTCTAACATACAGGAGATGCCATTTCAATCCCCAGAACTGCAAAATAATAATAATAAATTGTTAAAATTAACCATTTTTTAAATTACACTTATCTATTACTTCAAGTTGCATCTCCATCACAGCCGCCTCCCTCCACCCTTCTCGGTTCCACCCTCCCACCCTCTACCCCGTCTCCCACCTATCCTACTCCTCCAGTGTGGGGTGCCCCCACATATCAGCCCTCCTCAGTTCATCAGCCACTCGAGGGCTAAGAGCTTCCTCTTGCACTGGGGATCTACATGTCAGTTCTACTAGGGCAAAGTGTCCCACTAACAGGTAACAAAGTCCATGTTCCTGTTCCTTTTGGTCTGTTGGTTGTAGGATGGTTATCCTGTACTATATGGCTAAAATCCAGTTATAAATGAGTAGATGCCATGTGCATCTTTCTGGGCCTGGTTTACCTCACTCAGAGTGAGCTTTTCTACTTCCATCCATTTGGCTGCAAATTGCATGATTTCCTTATTTCTGATAACTGAGTAGTATTCCATTGTGTAGATGTACCACAGTTTTTTTTTTTTTTTTTTTTATCCATTCTTCCGTTGAGGGACATTTGGGTTGTTTCCAATTTCTAGCTATTACAAACAAGGCTGCTATGAACATAGTTGAGGAAATGTCCTTGTGGTTTGGTGAGGAATCTTTTGGATGTATACCCAGGAGGGGTATGGCTGGATCTTGAAGTAGTACTATTTCAAGTTTTCTAAGATATTGCCAGATTGATTTCCATTATTAGTGTGAATATCTGTATGACTTTTGTGTATGCAAAGAATTGTACCCATCACTACTTAGAAGGCGGGTTTTAACGGTGTCTTTTTACTCTCGTGTGTGTGTGTGTGTGTGTGTGTGTGTGTGTGTGTGTGTGTGTGTG
>CAJQZJ010004381.1:14769570-14780169 GCA_907164525.1 Lophiomys imhausi | reverse complement strand
GTGTGTGTGTGTGTGTGTGTGTGTGTGTGTGTGTGTGTGTGTGTGTGTGTATACCTACCACATGTAAGGGAGCTCGAAGAGGCCAGAAGAGGGCATCAGATCCCTAGGAGCTGGAGTTACAGGTACTTGTATGTCACCCAACATGAGTGCTGGTAGCTGAACTGGGCCCTCTGGAAGCGCTTTTAACCTCTGAGCTGTCTTTCCAACCCCTAGTATCTAATTTTGTAATTTTAGAAAGTTTCTATCAAAGTATTCCTTGTGTGCTCCCTCAGAATTACACTGCCCTGTGCACTAATAAGAATGATTCCTGCATTTTAAAATAAGTTTTCTTGTTTTAATGTAGGTTCCACTGGCTTTATTTTTCTTTTATATAGAAATAATAGCTGCTTGCATGTTGTTGCCACACAGCTGATAATATGGATTTTTATTTTATTTCATTTTACTGACTTTTTTCTGCTCAGCTCTATTTCCTACCTCCCAAAGATAAAGCCGTCCCAGGTAGAGAACTTGTCTTCCTGCCTCATCCCTCTGTTCTTTGGGAGAGCATAGTGCACTTTATACCTCCTCCCCAGTGACTGGCTCCTTGTCTTTAAATTTTCATAATTTCTCTCCTCTCCTCTTCCTATCTTTGTTCCACCCAAAGCCAATATTACATGGTAAAGAAAGCTGGACCCTAGTTGATGAAGGGGGAAGCCATCTTGTTTTCTCTTTTCTCTTCACTAATCCCATAGCCCCATTTTATAGTTCAGTAATAAACCAGGTCACAAGGCTGGAAGGGGCCTTGTGCCACAGACCGCTCACTCATTGCGGTGATGCTCTTGACTTTGGCCTTGCCCAAGCTGAGCTGTCACTTTGAAAGGACAGTTGGCAGTAAGGTAAAAGGAGAGACTCTATGCATACCTTGTAAAAAGAGATAGTTAGGAAATAGCACCTTAGGAGGAAGAATCAACTGAGAATAAAGTGTTGAGGTCACTTCCTGAGCCCTTTAGCCCCAAGTAAATGTGCCCTTGGGGAGGTGGAGATGGCTTAGTAGGTAACACACTGGGCACAAAAGTGTGTGACTTTCATTTGGGATCCCCAGATCAGACATAAGCCTGGACACAGTATTATCACTGGTGATAACCACCGGTAACCCTAACATTCTATGGCAAGATGTGCCAGCTGTAAGAAGAATCCAGGGAAGCTCATGAACCAGCTAGTCTGTAGCACACTGAGACAAACAACAGATCCTTCCTCAAACAAGGTGGAGGGGAAGGACTGATACCTGAGGTTATCCAAGCATCCCCTCCCTCCCTGCCTGCCTCCCCCAACACACATACACACACACCTCCAAAAGAAAAACATGACTTCCTTCCTTAAAGTCTTACTGTTTTCATACACCATATAATTATCCTCACAACAGTGTGACATCCTGGGGAGAAGGCAGAAACATTGGAATCTCTGCTCTTCCATATGTGTTGTCTGTCTCTGAGCAGTTCAGTGTTGGCAGGCCCTGGGCACCTCATCTGTAGAGTAGGAGTGAAAAACACTCCTAGAATCATGGTAAGGATGGAGCGAATGACATTAACTTCCTACCCTTCTCAAATGCTGTGGGTATCGTCCTTGTGAGCACAGAGTTCTGAACCAGCAAATGAACAAAGCCACATAGTAAATAAGCCAACTCTTTCTGGGGTGTCATCTTAACTTGGAAGTTGGTAGTGACTGGGGGAAGAATATTTTCTCACTTAGAGTGTGTATGTTATATAGAATCTGCATTAAGTTTTCTTTACATTTTTAGGAATTGAAACCAGGGCACTTCACTTGCTAAAGAAATGCTTTACCTAAACATGTCATCAGAGACTGTGAGCCTACCAGTACCTGATAATGATTTTTATCAAAATCAAGGTGCCCCTGGCGGGCAGCCCTACCAAGGACTTATGAAATCAGAATGTCTTGGGGGGAGGCATCTGTTTTCCCAGGCCAGCAAAAACTGATGTCCCAGAGATCCCATCAAGGCTTCAAATCTTGCCCACTAGTTCTTATTCTAAATTCTGCTGAGGTGTTCTTGTCTACATGCCTAACTAATATACATGTGAATCTGCCCAACAGACTTCCTTTATTCTGTCACTAGCGTGTTCGTTCACCCATCAGTAACTATGCTCCTGAATGATGTGGAAAATGCTCAGGCTGAGACAAGCCTCTGAAGTAACTCCTTCTCCCTCCCCTTAAGTGTTTACCAGAGACTGAATTGCAGGTGCTGAAGGGTCCTCTTCCCTCCACAGGCTCCCAGCATCCCTCCTATGGGCCCTTTGTCGCCATTTCCCCTTCATTAGTCCTCATTGCACCCACTCTTCCCATAGGAAAACTCCCTCTCTAGCCCCACCTACCATACATTTGGCTCAGCTGGAGGAGCACCTGGCTTGGGAAAAGTTCTTTGCTCATGTGGCTTCTCCCACGAGGAGCTGCATGAAGAGGTGAACCAGACGTCTTCCTAGCAAGTTACCCTTTACCCCTCAGATAGTCCCCTGGAGGTCTTGAGGACTGTGCCAATCCAGAGTGCTTTTCAAGAGATAAAAATCCACATGCATACCTCTATTTATTTGTTTGTTTGTTTGTTTGTTTGTTTGTTTGTTTGTTTATTTATTTATTTATTTATTCACTCATTGGAAAAGCAAGGAAACCCTCAGGGAAACATCAACCCTGAGCCAGATCATTGAAATGTCAGCCTGTCTGCCAGGAGTGGCCATATTCAGGGGCATGCCTGTCACCTAGAGCTCTGGGAAGAGACTGTAATCTGGCTCCGTCCTGGTTCCTTTATCCAGTAGCCACATGGCTGACAAAAGGGGAAGCTCCTCCATGCTGAGGCAACCTCTACCCTAAGTCAGAGTCAGAAGTCAGAAGTCAAATTCAACAAATACGTCTGCATAGAGATAACTCAGAGAGTATTTTGAAGAATTAAAATTGATCTGGTTAAATGTCTTTTCAGAGTGTTAAAATATTAACTGGTGTGTCATTAGTTTACCATTAGCAACACATTGGCTCTTTCATTAGTTCTATTAATAGGTACTATTATCTATTAACGTACGGATCCTTTGGCAGTGAGGAGAAAGATGACTGTAAACATTCACACCTGCCTCTCTGTCTCGCTTGCAGCTCTGGAAAGGAAGATATCGATGAGGCAGAGCAGAGAGGAGCTGATCAAGCGGGGGGTCCTGAAGGAAATCTATGACAAAGGTAAGAGGTTTTCTGCTGTACATAGGCCCAGGACCCAGCAAGGTGTTCATATTCATTTCTGGTTTTGGTTTTTGCTATCTACAATATTTATCAAGGTTTGAACAGGTAAATTCTGCTGATTCTGCAGGGAAGAGAGAACATAGCAAAGGGCAGTAAAGGCATCAATATTGGATGAGAAGAGAAAATATGGTGCTACCCAAATCAACCATGAACAAACACACACACACACAGACACACACACAAAGGGAGACACAGACAGACAGACACACACACACACACACACACACACAAAGATGTACACCCTGACATTGGAGCAAATGTAATTGGTGAAGCTCGAGTGGGCTCTGATGAATTCCAAAACAAATATTTAAAAGCCATATCCCAATAGGATTTTCTTAACAGATTTTTTTTCCCTTGGAACCTTGAAGTCTCTCTCCACAACAGGAAGAATGATTATAACCAAACATAGGAGATGAATGTTCACACAGTAACAGGCCTTCATTCCTGTTCCCTAATAGCTCTGATATTTGATGTTGAGCCTGCTTGCATAGAGAGCTCTTTCCCCTCACTCTCTCTTTTCTTCCCTTTCTTCTGCTTTCTCTTTATCCTCTCCCTTTTCGTTCTGATGACACTGTTCCTCCTAGGACAGCCAGCTGCTGCTCTCCAGTCATGCCCTGCTCTTCAGCAGTTTGTGTCAAATCTGCATATCATTCCAGTTGGTGTTATTGGAGGGGCCAAATCATGAAATATTTGACTTCATGGGTTCACCTCAATAATCAAGTGCTTCTGGGAATGGGGTGCTGCAGTATCAGTATTTTTGTGGGTCTTCTCCAAGCCCTGTGGGTTACAGTATGTCAAGGCAGCTTGTGTTTCTGGGTCCTAATGCACCTCTCTGATTCAGCTGTTTCTCTTTCATTCTGCATCGGGGCCTCACTCCTTGTCTTAGTTTGAGTTACTATTGCCCTGATCAAGTGCCATAATCAAAGCAAGTTGGGGAGGAAAGAGTTTGTTTGGCTTACGCTCCCATATAACTGTTCACCACTGAAGGAAGTCAGTACAAGAACTCACACAGGGCAGGAACCTAGAGGCAGAAGCTGATGCAGAGACCATTCAGGGGTGCCTCTGTCTAGCTTGTTCCTCATGGCTTGCTCAGCCTGCTTTCTTATAGAAGCCAGGACCACCAGCCCAGGGATGAGCCCACCCACAATGCAATGGGCCCTCCCCCATCAATCACTAATTAAGAAAATGTCCTACAGGCTTGCCACATGCCTGATCTTGTGGAGGCATTTTTCTCAATTGAGGCTCCCTCCTCTCAGATGACTTTAGTTTGTGTCAAGTTGACATAAAACTACTCAACACACTCATCTATGACATGCACCTCATCCACTATCATTATGGGCCTTCTCAGCAGTGTGTTTGAAACGTTTTAATCATAACACAAATTGCCAGTCTGAAGTGCAAGTAGAAAATGGTACACACACCATACCCCCTGCCCTGGTGACAAGAGACACAGGAGGGATGTGACACTGTGCACTTTCAATCTAGGCTAAGGACCTGCGCTTTCTGGGGCCCCGAGTCCCTAGAGTGAGGTATATTATCCACTTGTGCCTGGAGGAGGCTAAACAGCAGAACGTATCTTCTCTCTAGGGATAAAGATCCTTCATTTTGTCACTTTTCTCCAAAGTCACACTTTCTACACAGTCCCTAAATGCTGCCTGGCATTAACCTTAACCAGCACACACCACCACAAGCTCCTGTCCACATCCAGTGGGGAGGCAGCCCATGCCTGACTGAAAGTGGAATGCTAGATAATAAGCAAGTGAATGCTTAAACATTGTCCTTTCTCTCCTGCAACCTTCACATCTCTGTCTGTAAAACCTCAGGGATTCAGTGAAGCAGAGAATACTTTCTACTGCGGCGCTGATTATTTTTGTTACCTCTAACTGGATTAAGGAGAGTATCGCCTACGTGGCTTCCAGACTTCATCAAAGTTACTGCAGGTGATTGAAGCAGAAATTGTGCTTTACAAGGAAAGAAGCAGAAGGCTATGGGGCTGGGGTCTGCCAGGGCCACACCAGAGGTCAGGAGTAAAGAGTGAGGGTGCCAGGATCGTAGCTGTGTCTCTGTGGGCAGATACAGGGTGTCATATGGCATGTACTCAGTAAGTAACTGGCTTCCTGGAAAGGGTCAGTCTTGCTCTCTGTCGCTGGGCACAGGAACTTCATTTTAGGTTCATCTTTGCAGTTAACACTGTCTTCTCATTCTTTTTGTTGACCAAATTTCTCTACTGGCTATAAACTCCAGGACAGAAGGAGCTTCAGAAGGCTTCCGCCAAGCTTCAAATCATGTCAGACGGAGAACAGACTCTCCAAAATGGTTATTACCACTGTGATGGTAATGAGAAAGAAAGAAAGAAACAGACAGATAGGCAGGCAGCCAGCCAGAGAGAGAAAATGAGAAATAAAGGTCTGGCTATATGCACACATACCTGCAAATATGTGTACTCACATGCATTCACATGTCCAAATACTCCAGCTGGGCATGGTGACACATAATCTCAACACTTGGGAAATAGAGGCAGGAAGATTAGGAGTTCAAGGCCAACTTTGCCATATAACTTAAAGAAAGTCCACCCTGTGCTACATAAGACCTTATCTTAATAATAAATACAATAATATTTATATATTATTGTATATATATTGTAATATAATTATTACAATAATAGTAATTATTATTATTATTACAATTTAAACTCCACTAAACATATGGTAGTATATAGGTTTGTGTTTGTTGTGGCCTATCCTAATTGATTTACCTTATTGATTTATGACTTCATTATATTGCATCACATCCTCAGTAAGAGTGTGAACCCTAAATTATGTTACTTGGCTTCAGTTTTAATCCCAGCTAGGTGAACTGGTGCATACCTGGAATCCAAACACTTGGGAGGAAGAGTCAGATGCAGGATCATCCATACAAGTGTAAGGTCAGTGGGGACTCCATGGTGAGATCCTGACTCACCCACACTCCTGAGAAACAATTAAAATCCCAAACCCAGTGACATTCATGGCGTTAGTTAAGTTCCTCAGCTTCTGTGTGCCTCTGTTCATTTAATCTCCAAATGAGAATAATATTGCTGGGGTGTTGATTGCATTAGCTGGTATGAATTGGAACCATGGTAAACATGCAAATGCTCAAGAAATCTTAACACACTCTCATTCCTGTCTCCCCATCTCCACCATTATCTTATATTGTTTCAAGCCATTCATGCATTTACAGAGCTGACTATTGTGTGACACTTTTACCAGTGAGACACAACACACATATCTCCTTACCCAGACCGGGAACCCACAACAGACCACTGTAACAATCACAAGTCTAATTTAGTGAACGGATGAGTGTTTTGGAGTTCTTTGCAGGAGGATAGATGAGGGGTTGCTTACAGGATGACTCAGGCAGCAGCATCACTGAAAAACCCAGGCTGGAGTGGATGATGACTCACAGACTCTGCATCTCTGGAGCTGTCTGAACAATTTACAGGGAGCAAGACTGTTCAGAGACCTTCTCCAGGCAGCTGTCCTGGGGAATCTCCCCACCCAGCGGTTGTTTATTTACCTTTCCATAATCTTGAGGTATTTACTGCTTTCATAACCTTGAGGAGGGGTGTCTGTGAATTTTGTAGGTTTCATCTTTCCCAGGCATGTGAAATATGTTTACTTTCTGAGTCTCATGAATGCCCTGCCTCCTTCCTACAGGGAGTGTTTCAAATGAGAGGAAACAGCTGTAGAACACCAATATTGGCAATAGGCCCAAGGATCAGGAAGGGTGGACATCTCAAGGGCTGGGGCCGTGGACTTGTGGGTGAGAGCTCTTTCTGCACAAGCATGAGGACCTGCGTTCAGATTCTCAGTACCCATGTAAAAAGTTAGGTAGGGCCGGGCGGTGGTGGCGCACGCCTTTAATCCCAGCACTTGGGAGGCAGAGGTAGGCGGATCTCTGTGAGTTCGAGGCCAGCCTGGTCTATAAAGCGAGTCCAGGACAGCCAGAGCTGTTATACAGAGAAACCCTGTCTCGAAAAACCAAAAAAAAAAAAAAAAAGTTAGGTAGGGCTGTGCGCTCCTGCAGCCCTGGCCCTGGGAGAAGGGGAGAAGCAAGAGAATGACTGGGCTTGCTGGTCAGCCCGCAGTTAGAGAAGAAAAAGAACGCAAGCTTTGAGTTCAGGGAGGGACCCTGTCTCAGGGGATACGGCAGAGATCAATAGCACAAGACTACCATCGTCTTGTAGCCTTCGTATGCACATGCACAGATATACTCTGTCCTGCAGAAAAGCAGACAGAGCTAGAAATCATTGCTAGCTAAAGAAGGTCAGACCCAAAAAGACAAATATTGTATGTAAACTGTCTTTCACATGTGGAACCTAGATTAAAATATAAACCTATTCACTCATATGCAAACATGTGTGCACACGTGTGTATACATCATGAAACAAGTTGGCTAATATCTAGGGTGTTTCTGGGTCTTTTACTGAAAACACATCAACACCCTCGCATACACACTTGCACACACATGTTCATTTTTAAAAAGAAATAGGACTCTCAAATGTATCTGGAAATCATTTCATGAAACATGTTGTAAGTGAAGAAAGAGTTCAGTTATTCAGTGGCTTATGCTTTTTTTTATTGATTTTCCAATGAATCACATAATTCATCTTCCAAGCAAACTTTAGCTCAGAGTTTAAAAATCTAAGCGTTCTAGCTAGCACAAGACCATCTGTGAAACAAACACTGGAAACCATATAAAAGGGAACTTTTATATTCTGTTACTCACACAGCAGTGAGGTTATAAAACTGTACGGTCTTTTGCTTTTCACTTTTCAAATTTTCTATGGGAGCATGGACACCCCATTCTAACAGCTGACACTGCTACTACTTTAAAGTAATTTGGGACCTAATTTACAAGCCTTCCATTTTTCAAACTAACTGTGAATTTCTGTTAGATTTAAGCCCTCTGCCCTGTGTAATCATTTTGGGAAGGATGCATTATGAACATTATTACCATGACCCAGCAACACTCTAAATATTAGTCAACTTATTTCATGTCTTACACACACATGCTTCCATATGTTGTGTAAGTTTATTTATGAATCTAGGTTTCTGATATGAAATATAATTTGCAGTATTTGTCCTTTTGGACCTGACTTATTCTAGTTAACATAGTGATTTCTAGTTCCATCCATTTTTCTGCAGGACAGAAGGTGAAGAAGGTTGATGACACATAGTGACACAGAAGAAGTGGAGGGAATATTTGAGACAAAGAAGGAGACTAGCAAGAAAGAGACAAGGGGAACAAGAAGTGGCAGTAGGGAGAGGAATGAATTAGGGTGGTCTATGACACCACCTACATGTTAAAATGGCATAATGAATCCCATAACATTAAATGCTAGCATAAAAATTAATAAAAATAAGTAGTAAAGTAAAGGTGAGCAAAACCTTTGAAACATTGATTCTCGGCCTTCCTAATGCTGCAGCCCTTTAATACAGTTCCTCATGTTGGGGTGACCCCCTAACCGTAACATTATTTCAATGCTACTTCATAACTTTAATTTTACTACTATTAAGAGTCATAATTGTAAATATCTGATATGTGACCCCCCCAAGAGGTCACGACCCACAAGTTGAGAATCACTACTTTGAAAGGTGCTACACGCACAAAAGGAGCATTCACAATGGATGATTCCCACCTCCTGCCTCTAGCCTGATATTTAAGTTAAAAGTCATCATCTTTTCAAAATGGAAATAAAAATCTTCTCTGTATTAGAGGTGACAAGTGTTGGCTGCGGCCTTCTGAAATCCCTTTTATTTATCTGGTACCCCAGGTTCATGGACTTTTAAAGTCTTCAGTTTATGGGAAATGCTTTTCACAATCTTTCCCAGGCACTGAGGCCTTTCCCATTTTAGCTACTCTGATGTCGTACCTACAAATGGCATCTACAGGAAGCTGTGATCTGTAGTAAGTGTGCGAAAAGGAAGGCAGAGTATTTGCTTTCAGTAGCCACAACATAAAACCAAGTGCAGCAGCTCAGGAAATCTTACCAAAGAAATCCTGCAGAAGAGGGAGAGGAAGGATTGTAGGAGCCAGAAGGGTCAAGGACACCAAAGAAAACCCACAGAATCAACTAAGCCAGGCCCAACGGGGCTCACAGACTGATCGACCAACCAGGGAGCCTTTATGGGATTGACCTAGGTCCTCTGCACATATATGTTAGTAACTGTTGTGTAGCTCGATCTTCTTGTGGGACTCCTAACAGTGGGAGCAGGGGCTGTCTGACTCTGTTGTCTGCCTTTGAGACCCTTTTCCCCTACTGGGTTGTCTTGTCTAGCTTTAATAAAAGAGGATGCACCTAGTCTCACTACAGCTTGATATGCCATGACTGGTTGATATCCATCAAGCCAGCCCTTTTCTGAAGAGAAATAGAGGAGGAGTTGATGGGGGGAAGGACTGGGAGGAGAGGAGGGAGGGGAAACTGCAGTCTGGATGTAAAATAAATAAAATTAAAATTAATTAAAAAAAAGAATTAATGTCTTCCTGTCTGCCCAGTAAAGGAGCCAGGCAAGTCACAGAGGCTGCAGCACTGTGCTCTTCCCATGTCTGTTTTACTGAAGGCATTTGGGGGGCTTCAGCCGAGCTTCTCAGACATTCAGATTCATGGCCTCATCGTTCATCCTGCAGGAAAGGATGACTAGGAGATGGTCCAAGCCATGAGTCAGGGACAGCAGTCAACCACAGTCACAGGAATTCAGAGAACATGATGAGTGGAAGGAATAAAAGTCATGGGCAAAGGGAGGTATCGGATTAGGAGGTTATAAGAGATGAGGTCAGAAGGATCCTTGAACTACTTAGACTTGAGGGAGTGTGAAGGGAGAAGAATAAAAGGGCTTAGGTAACCAAGTGGGCAGCAGGTACAGGGGCCATTCACGGAGCTGGGGACCAAGAGATGTGAATTTAAAAACAATAGTTTTGCCGGGCGTGGTGGCACATGCCTTTAATCCCAGCACTTGGGAGGCAGAGGCAGGCAGATCTCTGTGAATTCCAGGCCAGCCTGGTCTACAAAGCGAGTCCAGGACAGCCAGACCTGTTATACAGAGAAACCCTGTCTCGAAAAACCAAAAAAAAAAAAAAACAAAACAAACCAATAGTTTTAAATGCAATGTCATGGTTATTGGCTTCATTGACTGAAATATCCAGTCTAAGTAGATTGTCAGAGAGACACTAAGCTAAAGAATAAAGTCTGGCCTAGATGTGGTTTGAGATAGATACATAGATGATAGATAAATAGATAGATAGATAGATAGATAGATAGATAGATAGATAGATAGATAGATAGAT
>CAJQZJ010004381.1:14757457-14769560 GCA_907164525.1 Lophiomys imhausi | reverse complement strand
GATAGATAGATAGATAGATAGATAGATAGATAGATAGATAGATAGATGATAGAAAGATAGATGATAGATATCCCTATGGGTATTTACTTTTATCATTGCTGTGATGAAATACTTGGCAAAAGCCCCTTAAGGAAACATTAATTTTGGTTCGTGGCTTGAGGGCTCAACCCATCATGGTGAGGAATATGTGGCAGGAAAAGTGGCTGTGGTGGCAGAAGCATGTAATTCCTACGGTCAGGAATCAAAGAGAGATGAACACTGCCACTCATCTGGCATTCTCTTTCACTCCTTCTTTATCCATTCTGGAACCCTGGTTTGTAGAACGGTGCCACCATTCAGGGTGGGTCTTCGCTGCTTAGTTAAACATCTGTGGAAACATTTGCACAAACCCACCCAGAAGCATGTCTCCCAGGTGATTCTAAATCCAGTCAAGCTGATGATGACGATTAAAATCATCACAGTTGGAAAGTTGGGGGTAAATGGGTAGTAGTTTTTCAAGAAAACATAAAGAAATGAAAGCCTTGATAGAAAGTCCCAAGGGCTTTCAAACACTTAATTTTCCAGGAGTTAAAAATAATCTGAGAATCAGAACCTTCATAGGATGGGAAGGAGCCAATGAATAAAAGTAAGCCATAAATGGGCAGCATTGTGGAAGCCATGGCAGGAGACTGTGAATTACTTGTGGGTGGGGTGATGTTCCAAAATTTCAGTGTGTGAGGGAAAGGAAAAGATCAAAAAAGGCTCTTCCAATCATTTTACACTATGTATTTGTAGCTGTGGG
Organism: Lophiomys imhausi; assembly: GCA_907164525.1. Taxonomy (NCBI): domain Eukaryota; kingdom Metazoa; phylum Chordata; class Mammalia; order Rodentia; family Muridae; genus Lophiomys; species Lophiomys imhausi. The sequence continues at coordinate 14,768,779 of CAJQZJ010004381.1, read as the reverse complement.
TCAGCTACCTGGAAAGCCAATATGCAGTCAGCAGGGTGTAAGTTAGGATGCTCTAGCTATGGGCAACAAAATAAATGAATAAACAATTTGACTCATAAGATCTAAAACAGTAAGCAAATTTGGAACATTCACAAGGCATTTATCCTTTGTACATTACAAGTTGGTCCTTTAGATTGCCTCAGGTGCCTTGATCAAGGCTTAGAGTTTGTCATTGTTCATTTGATGTTTATTGCATGAGGGAATGGATGACTACTATGTGATAAAGTCTGTGGTGGGGTAATGCCAGTATTGGTTAATTTGTCAGTATCTCTGACCTAGTTAAGAGATACCATCTTCAGTCTGTACAACTCCTTGTGGTGACAAGCTGGCTGCAATGATTCTAGCATTACATGTACACACCACAGTCCCCAGAGGAATAATAAAGGGCTGTTTCCTCCCTCTAGAGGCAAGAAGGTCTTGCCTAAGAGCTCTTTAGAATTACCCTAGAATTTGCAGACATAACCACTAAATGGGAGCTTCTCCCTAGTGTGGGTTCTCATTGGAAGACATACTTGATACCACCTTTTCCAACTACTTATCTGGATCCATCCCGTGAGCTTGGGGCAGGGAGGTCCTTGGGTTAGGCAGACAACATGTCCATCCATAAGTCACCCTGCCTTCTAATAGCCTGCCACTCCACCACTACTGACCTGCACTGATGTTAGTGATATCATGCGGAGTCAAACATTTGAAGGCTATTTGCTTTTTTAGAAAGAGAGAGAGAGAGAGACAAAGAGAGAGAGACAGACAGACAGAGAGAGAGAGAGGGAGGGGAAGGGAGGGAGAGGAAGGGAGGGAAGAGAAGGGAATTGCTTTAACTAGAAAACTTTTCCAGACACCATACTTCTACCTAGGGCTTCTAAAGTTAAAGTCACTGATACCATTAGCCTTTCTCCCTCGTGAATATCTACAAGCACAAATAGTCACATAGGAGACACAATCCCCATTCTCCTTTTCTATGTAGAGAAGGAACAGAATGCCTTTTTCATCTCTTTGGACTGTGCTTTTTAGTTTAATACCAACTCAGAGTTCTCAGATAACCAGCCTTCAGAGTCATTTCCACTTTCCATCCTCACTTGAAGCTCCTGGTCCCCAGCCTGCTCTTCTGAGGCAGCCCAGAGAGCTCCTCATGTCCCTGATAGTGCAATGATGAACCATTAAACTCTATCTTGGCTCTTGCTTGTTCTTTCGTGGAGTTTTTAGAGGATTAAGGGAGAGTCCCATTTGAGCTATTAGGTCCTCACTCACCTAAAATAGAAGATAACAACTGTGAGCTATGGTCTTCACCATACATGAGCCTTGTTCTGCTCTTCACTCTCCTTTGATGAGCTGTGGATTCCCAGTGCTTCTTCACATATACCTTTCCAGCACACAGGGAGAATTGAGATTCATTATAAGGCTTCAGGAATTCCTCCAAAGGCTGTGTCCACCTATATAATCTTGTGTTGCTCATGACCTCCCCTTCACACAGAGCACATCATCTTCCCAGGGATCTGAGCTTCTCACCATGGAAATATATTCTAAGAATAGACTACTCATTGCATTGTTGACCAGTTTAGTAACACCCTTTAACCCTCTATGGAAAAACATCGCCTATGCCTTAGGCTCATTATTAGGATTTCTAGGTGTACTTTCTAGAACTTTGAGCAACAAGGGGAACATCTGTCATGGCACAGTAGCCCCTAACCCTATGCTGTCATAGTATTCTTTAGACTGTATGGCCAGTCTAGCAGGTAAGCAACATTTAAAATACTAGTCACTGTGAAAAAACACTAAAGTGGGTGTCCTGTTCAAGAGCTTGGCTCAAGTTTGTTCACAGTAAGGCCTGCTGCAACTTTAGCCAGTAAAGAATTTAGAAATCTTAAAACCTGGTCACCGATGCGTTTCCTATTAGCAGCAGAAGGCCCATCACACTATGATACTGTAGTTCTGAACGAGTCACGCTATCATACTGTGTAGGACAGAAACTGTGCCATTCGGTTCATTTTATATGCGTTCACCGTCCTAGCTGCGTCTGTGGTCTCTTCTTTCAGCTACAAACCTTGGAGCCAGAGTCATCATTTAGGAATAGTGGTCAGAGACATGATAGCTCATCAGTATAGCCGTCAGAATTAATCCAATAGCCACCAAAGCATTGGCAGTCAGGGCCTAGGAACAAAGAGAGGCGCCTCGGGAAGGCAAACAACATGATTTGAGTCTATGAAGTGATCTGGTCACCGAGGACCAGAATAGAAAAGCACCCCACATCACATAAGCTTGTGTGAAGAGGAATCTGCAGGACAATGACATACAGTCACAGGCAGTGTTGATAAATACAGCAGAAAAGCTACCAATGTGGTTAATCTTCTTTATCTACCTGTTGGGATTTAGAATCACCTAGTATACACATGTCTATACATTATGAGAATGTGCACAGAGAACTTTAACTGAGAAAGGAAGACACAGCATGAGTGTGGGTGGCATTATTCCATGAGGTGGAGTCTTGGACTCAATTTTTTTAAAAATGAAAAGCAAAGTAGGGCTTTAGGTTTCATATCTGCTTCTTGACTGTGGATGCAGAATGAGCTCATATGCTTGCCACCATGCCTTCCCCATCAGAATGGGTTATACTTTCAAACTGTGAGCCAAAAGAAACCTTTTCTTCTTTAAGTTGCTTTTGTTGGGTATTGTGTTACAGTGATGAAACAAGTAATTGATACACTACACATGGTCAGTGTCTTTGTCATTTTCATGATAAAAAGTTGATTTAGTTAATTTCTGTTGCTGTGATAAAACACCATGAGAAAACATGACTTTGGGAAGAAAGAGTTTATTTGGCTTATGGTTCCAGGGAGAGGGAGAGCACATAATGGTAGGGTAGGCATGGCAACAGGCAGACTTTCTGGCAGGAAGCTGGGAGGTTGTATCTTTATCCACAAGTGGAAAGCAGAGAGTGAACAGGAAGTACTCACCATTAAAGCCTATCTCTAGTGACACATTTTCTTCAGCAAGGCTTTACATCCTCAAAAGTACTCTACCTCCCAAACAGCACCACCAACTGAGAACCAAGTATTCAAATACATGAACCTATCCTATAGGATAATATTCCTCATTCAAACCACCATAGAAGTCGTTGTCTCGTACATAGTTGATTTAAGAGAACCACTGAGTAAGAGGGGAAGGACAGCTAATATCAAAAGATGCTAATAAATTGAAAACATAGGCTTTATTTTTTTTTTCGAGACAAGGTCTCTCTGTGTAACAACCCTGGCTGTCCTGGACTTCCTTTGTAGACCAGGCTGGCCTCGAACTCACAGAGATCCTCCTGCCTCTGCCTTCCAAGTGCTGGGATTAAAGGCATGCGCCGGGGGATCCAAGATGGTGGCGGCCTGCGTGGACATATTTTGATTTTGGGGTCAACAGTCACAAGGCAGCAAGTGTTGCAGGATGCTGTACAAAGGGCCCGACCCCTTCTAAATCTCACCCAGCTACACAGGGACCACGGAAGATCCCTGGGCAGGACGCCTTTTCCCATTCTCGGACACACTAGGAAGCCGCTGGTCCCAGGGATCGGGATCACCCATCCCCCAACAGGAGAGACTCCTGGTAAGTTCCAACCTAATACCGAGCCGGCAGTTTCAGAAACCACGCAGAGATAATCCCCACCCTGCTGGGCACTCCCAAGTCTCACACAGATGATCCAATTATCTGTTGAAAGGCTGCAACCCTTGGAAGTGAACGTAGCTCCCCTGCAAAGTGCCTTCAGACCGCAGATCGCAGTCTGTGACGTCACTGGCCAGTTTCCAAGCCGCGGGAGCGGCAAGGCTATTGGAGCTGAACTGCAGATTTACCTGCTACAGGAACCAACCCCGGGCAAACTGCGAGATATTTGAAACTGTCCTATATCGGACTTTTGTACTAGTAAGGGCCCTTCCGGCAGGGAACCAGAGCTTACTTGTGCACAGCTCTGCCACCTGGATTAGTTAGGTCTCCACCTGGGAGGCGGGGCTGAATGACTCACCTTATAGGGGTAGAGTAAGGCAACTCGAATCCTACACCAAAGCACCCCCTTTGGACCCAAGTCCAGAAGACAGCAAAAAAATTCCACATGGCCAAAGGCCCCAGACCAAAAAAAAAAAAAAAAAACAGAGCAAAATGTCTCCAACAAAAGAAAGCAATGCTATTCCGTCCAGCCCGAACCACCTCACCACAACTGAAACACATGAAAACGATGATAACTCTACATTATGGAAAGTGATAGGGTCCTTCAAGAAGAACTTAAAACTATGAAGGAATTCAAAGAAGCCACAATTTTACCAGTCAAAACAACGAATAACACCATTAAAGAGCTCCAAGCCAAGGTGACCCAGCTTGAACAGGAAAAGGACAAAGCAATGAAAGATCTCCAGACAAAAACAAGCAAACTGGAGAAGGAAATGTACAAAACGAACACTACCATTCAAGACATGAAAATAGAAATGGAAACAATAAAGAAAACACAGTCAGAGTTGAAAGAGGAAATGGAGAATCAAGAGAAGAGAACAGGAACTACGGATGTGAGTATGAAAAATAGGATGCAAGAGATGGAAGACAGGATCTCAGGCATGGAAGATTCGATGGAAGAAATCAGTACAACATCCAAAGAAAATGAGAAAGCTAAAAAATCTCTCACCCACAACATCCAAGAAATCAAGGACTCAATGAAAAGACGGAACCTAAGAATTATAGGCATAGAGGAAAGAGAAGACTCCCAACTCCATGGTCCAGGAAATATCTTCAACAAAATCATAGAAGAAAACTTCCCAAACCTAAAGAAAGAGATGCCAGAAAAAATCCAAGAGGCTTACAGAACACCAAACAGATTAGATCAGAAAAGAAACTCCTCTCGCCACATAATAATAGAAACTCCAAATGTAGAGAACAAAGAAAGGATATTAAAAGCTGTAAGAGAAAAAGGCCAAGTCACATACAATGGCACACCCATCAGAATCACACCTGACTTCTCAGAAACTTTAAAAGATAGAAGGGCCTGGACGGATGTCCTACAAGCTCTGAGAGAACATAGGTGCCCAGCCAGACTACTATGCCCAGCAAAACTCTCTATCAACATAGAAGGAGAAAACAAGATATTCCATGACAAAATCAAATTCAAACAATATCTCCTCACAAACCCAGCCCTACAGAAGATCCTAGAAGGAAAATTCCAACCCAGAGAAGATAACTACACCCAAGAAAACAGAGGAAATAGAAACCTCCACAGAAACTAAACAAAAAGAAACACAAGACAGCCAGCTATACCAAAATAATGGGAAATAACAACCCCTGGTCACTAATATCCATCAACATCAATGGACTCAACTCGCCAATAAAAAGACACAGACTTACAGACTGGATCCGTAAACAAGACCCATCTTTTTGCTGTATACAAGAAACACACCTCACTATTGAAGATAAACACTATCTCAGAGTAAAGGGCTGGCAAAAGGTTTTCCAAGCAAATGGAACCAGGAAACAAGCTGGAGTAGCCACCCTAATATCAAACAAAATAGACTTCCAACTGAAGTTAATAAAAAAAGACAGAGAAGGGCATTACATACTCATTAAAGGAAATATCCACCAAGAGGTTATCTCAGTATTGAACATCTATGCCCCAAATACAAAGGCACCTACATTTATAAAAGAAACGCTTCTAAAACTTAAATCGCACATCGATCCAAACACTTTAACAGTGGGAGACTTCAACACCCCACTCACAACTATGGACAGATCATCGAGACAGAAGCCAAACAGAGAAATAATGAGTCTAACAGAGATCATGAAACAAATGGACCGAACAGATATCTACAGAACGTTTCACCCAAACACAAAAGAATATACCTTCTTCTCAGAACCTCACGGAACCTTCTCCAAAATCGACCATATAGTTGGACACAAAGATAGCCTCAACAGATACAAGAAAATTGAAATAACCCCTTGTATCTTATCCGACCACCATGGAATAAAGCTGGACTTCAATAGCAAAAGAATAAACAGAAAGTCTACACTCACATGGAAATTGAATAACTCTTTACTAGAGGACCACTGGGTCAGGGAAGAAATAAAGAAGGAAATCAAAGTCTTCTTAAAATCCAATGACAATGAAGATACAACATACCCAAACCTATGGGACACAATGAAAGCTGTGCTATGAGGAAAGTTCATAGCACTAAGTGCCTTCAAAAAGAAAATTGTGACAGCTTATATTAGCGAATTAACAGCTAAACTGGATGAATTGGAAAAAAAAGAAGCAAACACTCCCAAGAGGAGCAGAAGGCAGGAGATCATCAAACTTAGGGCTGAAATCAACAACTTAGAAACAAAAAGAACTATACAAACAATCAATGAAACCAAGAGTCGGTTTTTCGAGAAAATCAACAAAACAGACAGACCCATATCCAAATTAACTAAAAGACAGAGGGAGAAAACACAAATCAATAAAGTCAGAAATGAAAAGGGAGAAATAACAACAGACATTGAGGAAATCCAGAGAATATTTGGATCCTACTTAAAATCTATACTCCACCAAATTTGAAAATTTAAGTGAAATGGACAATTTTCTTGATAGATTCCACCTACCGAAGCTAAATCAAGATCAGATAAACAGATGAAACAGTCCTATAACCCCTAAGGAAATAGAAACAGTCATTAAAAATCTCCCAACCAAAAAAAGCCCAGGGCCAGATGGCTTTAGCACGGAATTTTACCAGACCTTCAAAGAGGAGCTAACACCAATACTTTTCAAACTCTTTCAGAAAATAGAATCTGAAAGAACATTGCCAAGCTCATTCTATGAGGCCACAATCACCCTGATTCCTAAACCACACAAAGACCCAACAAAGAAAGAGAACTTCAGACCAATCTCCCTCATGAACATAGATGCAAAAATACTTAATAAAATACTAGCAAACCGAATTCAAGAACACATCAGAAGTATCATACACCATGATCAAGTAGGCTTCATCCCTGGAATGCAGGGATGGTTCAACATACGAAAGTCTATCAACGTCATTCACCATATAAACAAGATGAAAGAAAAAACCACATGATAATCTCGCTAGATGCAGAAAAAGCATTTGACAAAATCCAACACCCCTTCATGCTAAAAGTTCTGGAGAGAACGGGCATAAAAGTGCCGTACCTAGAAATAATAAAAGCAATATACAGCAGGCCAGTGGCCAACATCAAAATAAATGGAGAGAAACTTGAAGCATTTCCTCTAAACTCAGGGACAAGACAAGGATGTCCACTTTCACCATATCTTTTCAATATAGTACTTGAAGTTCTTGCTAGAGCAATAAGACAACTAAAGGAGATCAAAGGGATAAACATTGGAGACGAAGAAGTCAAATTATCCCTATTTGCAGATGATATGATAATAAACATAAGTGACCCCAAAAATTCCACCAGAGAACTCTTACAGCTGATAAACACCTTCAGCAAGGTGGCTAGATACAAAATTAATTCAAAAAAATCAGAAGCCCTTCTTTATACAACAAACAAATGGACTGAGAAAGAACTCAGGGAAACAACACCCTTCACAATAGCCACAAACAATATAAAATACCTGGGGGTAACTCTAACCAAGCAAGTAAAGGACCTGTACAGCAATAACTTCAAGCCCTTGAAGAAAGAAATGGAAGAGGCCTTTAGAAGATGGAAAGATCTCCCATGCTCATGGATAGGTAGGATCAACATAATAAAAATGGCTATCCTACCAAAAGCAATATATAGATTTAATGCAATTCCTATCAAAATACCAACACAATTTTTTATATACTTGGAAAGAGCTATTCTCAATTTCATATGGAACAACAAAAAGCCCAGAATAGCTAAATCAATCCTGTACAATAAAAAAACATCTGGAGGTATTACCATCCCAGATTTCAATCTGTACTACAGAGCAATAGTTGTAAAAACAGCATGGTATTGGTATAGAAACAGACCAGTAGATCAATGGAATCGAATTGAAGATCCAGAAATAGACCCACACACTTATGGCCACCTAATTTTTGACAAAGAAGCCAAAACGGCACAATGGAAGAAGGACAGCATCTTCAACAAATGGTGCTGGTCCAACTGGATGTCCACTTGTAAAAGAATGAAATTAGACCCTTACTTATCACCTTGTACAAAACTTAAGTCCAAGTGGATCAAAGACCTTAACATAAGGCCGGTCACACTAAATCTACTAGAATAAAAAGTGGGAGAAACCCTCAAACTAATTGGCACAGGCGACAATTTCCTGAACAGAACACCAACAGCTCAGGACTTGAGATAACAATCAATAAATGGGACCTCATGAAACTGAAAAGCTTCTGTAAGGCAAAGGACACTGTCATTTGAACAAAAAGGCAACCAACAGACTGGGAGAAAATCTTCACCAACCCCACATCTGATAGAGGGCTATTATCTAAAATCTACAAAGAACTCAAGAAACTAAATGCCAAGAAACCAAATAATCCAATCAAAAAATGGGAGATGGAGCTAAATAGAGAATTCACAAAGGAGGAATCCTTAAGGGCTGAGAGACACCTGAAGAAATGTTCAACATCCTTAATCATCAGAGAAATGCAACTCAAGATGACTCTGAGATTCCATCTCACACCTGTCAGAATTGCTAAGATCAAAAACTCAAATGACAGCACATGCTGGCAAGGGTGTGGAGAAAGGGGTACCCTACTCCATTGCTGGTGGGAATGCAGGCTTGTGCAACCACTATGGAGGTCAGTCTGGAGATATCTTAGAAAACTTGGAATAGCTCTACCTCAGGACCCAGCCATACCACTTCTGGGTATACACCCAAATGCCTCTTCACGGAATCATAAGGAAGTTTCCTCATCTATGTTTATAGCAGCCTTATTTGTAATAGCTAGAAACTGGAAACAACCCAGACGTCCCTCAACCGAAGAATGGGTTAAAAAACTGTGGAACATCTACACAATGGAATATTATTCAGCTGTCAGGAACAATGAAATTATGCAATTTGCAGCCAAATGGATGGAACTAGAAAAGCTCATCCTGAGTGAGCTAACCCAGACTCAGAAGGACGCATATGGCATCTATTCACTTATAGTAGGATTTTAGCTATATAGTAGAAAGTATCGATACTACAACTAACACACCAAAGGGAACTTGGACATAGACTTCTTATTTTTAATTTTTATTTTTTATTTATTTTTTATATATTAGTTATATTTTTTTCTATTTTTTAGTCTTTTTTATCTATTGTCTGCTTATTGGTTTGTTTGTTTAGTAGTTGTCTCTCCCGGGCAACAAGACACTTTTCACTGATGGTACTGCTTCGTAGACCCCCAATGAATGAGGAGGCTCTTGGCCCTCATACGACCTCTCAACTGAGATGAGGGACTGTTATATAAGGACACCCCACCCCAGAGAAACAGGATGGAAGGGTTAGGAGGTAAAGAAAAAAAAATGAAATGGGATGTTTCAGCCTTTTACTACTAATTGTCATAAATTGTTTAGGATAATTAAGAAATGCAAACTACTGATTTGGGAGTCACTTTAAGAGAGCGACGTCCCATGCCCAGAGGGTGGGGAGGGTGTTTCTCCACCCTTCTTTTTGGTTATTTGAAGGTTAACTGAAAACTCTGTTATGTAGGGGAAGAGACTACAAGCTGATAAATGATCCTGTCTTAATGGGTTTTGGAGGTTAGCCCCAGGGAATTCCTACTTTTCCTTTTCTGTATCCTTCTTCCTCTCCTATGTAGGAGTGCATGGGCTTGAGAAAAATGAGATATAGTCATAGCACAGGAAGGTCCAAGAAGAAGGGGCAGATTATTGAATATGCCCTTATACCTTTGTATATTGATACAAAATTAGTAGGTTATTTGGCTAAAGTGGTATTGACCATTGTTTATTGTGCAAAAATAAGATTGTATTGGATTACATCGGTATTGATCTTTGTATATTGATACAAAATTAAGATTATAGTTGGCCACAATGGTATTGACCCTTGCATATGGACGTAATATTAAGATTATATTGGGCTACATAGGCATTGATCTTGGTATATTGATACATAATTAAGAGTATATTTAACCACAATTGAATAGATCTTTGTATATTGATACAAATTTAAAGATAATGCTTCCCAATGGTATCATACCTAGAGATACTTAAAAATAAAATGTGAAGCTCTGACCTCTTGATACCAACCGTCTAAAACAGTCTAGGATAGTTAAAACAAACTCCTAGTCATGCAAACATGTCTCTTTGTTAGCTACTATGACAGTCTATCACAGATATTCTCTAAACTACCCAGTAATCAAGTTGCTAAGAGACAAGCAACATTTGCTTATCTAAATACAAGAGATGGTTAGGGCATCTTCAAAAACCCCTAGAGATCTGCAGAATATGGCATTCAAAGATGTTATCTTAAATCAAGATTTTTTTTTGATATCGAGACATATCAGCGCCTGACAGCACCCCCTATTCTCCAAGTAGAAGATAAGCATCGAAGAACCTCCACTGTAAGATGGTTGAATTAGTGGCAAGCCTTTCTCTTGGCATGAAAAAACCCCTTGCACCAACTGCAGACAGACTGCTGTCCAAAAATGACAAAACTTGGTAGCAGGGAAGTCGACAGCCTAACTCTGCCAAGACAGGGTAGGTAAGTCCTTCATAATCCCTGCTCTACAACAAATGTCTGTCAGAGAAACAGGACCCAAAGCCTGAAGATTGATGCTGGAATGTATGGAGAGAAAATGGGAACTGTCCAGGCAGTTATTGGTATGTTCTTTCTTAGTTTTGGAAGCTGCAGGCTCTGCACTTCCTATATAAGCAAATATATTTATCCCTCTCAGGTCTCTGAGGTGGTTGAAGAATAGACAGATAGAATCTTATAGTTAAATTTTGAACTGTTTAGGAATCAAGAGGGTGTTATAGATCTAAGAAGATACTCTTAAAAGTGTGTTGCAAGATAGTATGAATGTTGAGTCACATATAGACCTTTAAACTCATGGAGTTGGGTAGATAGTAGAATGTTAAAGTCAGGGGCCAAATAGGTATAAACTGAACATTGGGAAGGTATACTGGGCCAATTTACTCTCATAAATGTGGCATATTTATATCTATTGTTTTGTATAATACTTACTGTTATAAGAGAAGGAACCAGCTGTTGGACTGAAAGGGGAAACCTCTGGAGGGAAGAGGGTGGAAGGGCGGGTTAGGAAGGGGGAATAGGGAGGGGTTTGTTACTGAGATGTAACTTGAAGAAAAAAAAAATAAAGTATTTAAAAAAAAAAA
>CAJQZJ010004381.1:14735546-14747457 GCA_907164525.1 Lophiomys imhausi | reverse complement strand
GACAAAACTTGGTAGCAGGGAAGTCGACAGCCTAACTCTGCCAAGACAGGGTAGGTAAGTCCTTCATAATCCCTGCTCTACAGCAAATGTCTGTCAGAGAAACAGGACCCAAAGCCTGAAGATTGATGCTGGAATGTATGGAGAGAAAATGGGAACTGTCCAGGCAGTTATTGGTATGTTCTTTCTTAGTTTTGGAAGCTGCAGGCTCTGCACTTCCTATATAAGCAAATATATTTATCCCTCTCAGGTCTCTGAGGTGGTTGAAGAATAGACAGATAGAATCTTATAGTTAAATTTTGAACTGTTTAGGAATCAAGAGGGTGTTATAGATCTAAGAAGATACTCTTAAAAGTGTGTTGCAAGATAGTAAGAATGTTGAGTCACATATAGACCTTTAAACTCATGGAGTTGGGTAGATAGTAGAATGTTAAAGTCAGGGGCCAAATAGGTATAAACTGAACATTGGGAAGGTATACTGGGCCAATTTACTCTCATAAATGTGGCATATTTATATCTATTATTTTGTATAATACTTACTGTTATAAGAGAAGGAACCAGCTGTTGGACTGAAAGGGGAAACCTCTGGAGGGAAGAGGGTGGAAGGGCGGGTTAGGAAGGGGGAATAGGGAGGGGTTTGTTACTGAGATGTAACTTGAAGAAAAAAAAATAAAGTATTTAAAATAAAAAAAAAAAAAGAAATGCAAACTAATGGTTATGCAAGCCGGTCATTCTGTTAGGTACTATGACAGCCTATTATAGTTACTTTCTAAGCTAATCAGAAATAAACCTGCTAAGAGACAAGCAACATCTGCTTACCCTAATATAAGAGATAGATAGGGCCTCTTCAAAAACCTCAAGAGATCTGCAGAATATGGCATTCAAAGATGTTTTCGTAACTTTAGATTTTTTTTATATCAAGACATATCAACTCCTGACAGCACCCCCTATTCTCCTCCAAGTAGAAGATGAGCCTCGAACAATCTCCAGTAGGAGATCAATGAATTAGTCGCAAGCCTATCTCTTGGTAGGAAAAGCCCTTTGCTCCAACTGTAGACAGACTGCTGTCCAAATAGGACAAAACCTGGAAGCAGGTAGGTCGACAGCCTAGCTCTGCCAAGACAGGGTAGGTAAGTCCTTCATAACCCCTGTTCTACAATCAATGTCTATCAGAGAAACGGGGCCAAAGGACTGAAGATCGATGCTGTAATGTATGGAGAGAAAATGGGAACTGTCCAGGCAGCCACTGGTATGTCATTTCTTAGTCTTGGAAGAAGCTGCAGGCCCTGTACTTCCTATAAAATCAGATATATTTATCCCTCTCTGGTCTCTGAGGTGGTTGAAGAACAGATAGCTAGAGTCTCATAATTAAATTTTGAGTTGTTTAGGAGTCAAGAGAGTGTTATAGATCTAAGAAGATACTTTTAAAATTGTGAGTCAAGTTAGTATGAATGTTGAGTCAGATATAGAACTTTAAACTCATGGAGATGGTTAGATAGTGGAATGTTAATGTCAGGTACCAAATACGTATGGACTGGATATTGGGAATGTATGCTAAGCCATATAACCCTCATAACTGTGGCCTAATTACCTCTGTTGTTTTGTATTGTATTTATTATTATAAGAGAAAGAGCCATTTGTTGGACTGAAAGGGGAAACTGTAGGGGGAGATAAGATATACCTTAAATTTAAAAGAAAAAAAAAAGGGAAAAGGATGGGGGGTTGAGGGTGGGAGGGTGGGACTGGAGGGGGAACAGGGAGGGGACTGCGATTGAGATGTAACTTGAAGAAATAAAAAATAAAGGAAAAAATTTAAAAAAGGAAAAATAAAAAATAAAAAAATAAAGGCATGCGCCACCACGCCTGGCTTATTTAAAAAAAAAAAAACAATGTTAAAGCAAAAATAATAGGTTTACAACAATACAATAATAGAATGCAACAATAAAGAAACCAAGTGATTTACTAATACCAAAATGTGAACCATTCTACCTTATGTATCACAATATTGATAACATCTTATGACTGGAATTCATTTGAATAGTTGGTTAAAGGGACTTCTGTGAGCCAAAGATGCCTGCAGGAGACAAAAAGGAACCTTGTGGCTCCTAGTAAATCTTTCTTGAGTGCATGTCGGTCCAGATAATCCAAAGGCTTCTGACTACAGGTGGAGATAAAAGATAAACTGATAGTTTCTTCCACTTATGAATTCTTAAATTTTAGGTTCCCTATTCCTATGGACTCCTGCAGAGTCTGTCTTCAATTCTACTGGTACTCAACCACTTCGAAGCAGTCATGCATAAAGCACGTACACAGTATACAAGATGATTTTTCTTCACTGAGATGAAGCCATTCCTACAAAACTGCTTTTGTTTTTTCAAGTCTGTGTTCATTTTGTGTTTCTTTTAAATAAGACCTTTCAGGCTACATCTGTAGTCCTAACAGATAGCTGCAACAGGAAGACCATGAGTTGGGGTCTCCTGGGCTTCATAGTGAGACCCTGACTGTGATTAATTAGTTAGTTCATTAATTAAAGGAAAAAACAGTTTTAGGTTTTTAAATGCTTAAGAATCAAATGACAACAATTCATTAATGGGCAATGCTTCTTAAGACTGTATTACTTTTCATGCTCCATGCTTCAAATTGTGTGAACTCTCTATAGCGTCATTTTATGTAATCAGACAAATTGAAGTAAATACTTCTTCCAAAGTTGCCAAGTGCCAGGAAGCCATTTCCACCTCCGAGGTTTAAAGCTTTAATTTATCAGTGACATCCTTGGGTGACTTGTTTCTTAGTCATCTGGTGGGTGTCGCTGGCCACAGAGCAGCCAGTGTCTTTGGGGATGATGATGTAGAAGGTTAGTGGTATTAGCAAGCTCTTACGAAGCTCTGTATCTTGTTACTAATGATACACTTTGAGCTACAGAATGGTGGCTCTGGGTTGGGGATAAAGTTCTTGTCATGTACATGTGAAGACCAAGTGGCAAATCTCCGCAACCCACATAGATTTTGTGCAGGGCAGGTAGGTGTGGCAGCTGCATATAATCTCAGCATTTAGTAGATAGAGACATGAGCACCAGGAGTCCTGGGAGAAGCTGGCCAATAGGCTAGCCATTTTGGCAAGTTCTGGGTGCATCAAGAGACCCTGCCTCAAAAAATAAAGTGATAGAAATCAAGAAAGATACCTGGCCTCAATTTTGGGTCTCTACATGAACATGCATGCACGTCTGCACCCATAAACATGTGAGTACTCCTATGCACATGTACACTACACACATACACATGCAAAAACAGAGCATAGAGTGTAATAAAAGTTTGTAATAAATAACATATAATCAAAAGGGAGCCTTTTATAGCGTGGAGAGGAATTTTCTAGTTTAGCTGCAAAAATGAATTAATTTCAGAAAAAAATAAAAGATAGTGTGATCCGAGGCTCACTGTCACAAGCCCCTATGATGAGAACTGAGCCCATCACTGGTGCAGTTTTCACAGAAATCACCATTCAACTCAACGGCCACTTGAAAAGATGCCCTTTTTAGTCACAAAGTGTTTCTGGGAAGCTGAAATGAGAACCCAGGACAAACTCGACAGTATCTCTGTTTCTCAGGGAAATAGTTGACAAATTCTTGCATCAGGTTCCTCTTCTTACATGTCTTTACAATGATAATTATTTTCTCGAACACAGCTTGGAGTTACTGTTTTGTTTTGTTTTAAATATGGCTCTTAATGGTCATCAGCAAATTAAAATCTGTTTGCATTGTCATGAATGTGAGAGTAAATGCTAACAGATGTGTGTCCCCAAGGAGGATGCAGTTTGGCTAACACTTCCAAAGGTTTTCAAGTCTAAAATTGTCACATGACACTTGGATACTGTCTTCATCAGATGGATGGATGGATGGTGGATTGTAGATAGAAAGATAAAGATAGATTATAGATAGATAGATGATAGATAGATAGATAGATAGATAGATAGATAGACAGATAGGCAGACAGGAGAGAGAAGGAAAAGAGAACAACATAGACAGGAGAGGAGAAGGGAGGGGAGGAAAAAGGAGGATGAGAGGAACAGAGAGAGAAAAAGAGGGAGGAGTGGGGGGATGGCAGAAGAAACATGAAGACAGAGCTGGCACATAGTAAATTTCTGCATTGCTATTTGAAGGACCCTTATTATTCCCATCATAAATAAAATGTCCAATATAGTACTTGGCATTGGAGATGCAGAAATGTTCACTCCTCTCCTTACTTCCTGCCCATCTTTCTGCTGTGCTTAGAGGATTTTTATAAAAGGAACAAAAAGCTCTAGATCTATACAAAACTTTACTGAATTTTTTTTTATAAAAATTGCAACTTTATCCAGAGTGAGCCAGAAATCCATCCATTTACTTCCTAGTTCCTAAGTTTTCTATCCAGAGTGAAAACACAGATATAAAATGCTTGGCCATTTAGTTCATCTGTCCTTTAGGCTGATTTTCAAGTATTAGGGGGTTCTTGCATCTCCCAGCACCCCAGAGAAGAAAGATCTGGAAGTTCAATATTGTCTTATGTAGTCGATTTGTTTAAAGGGACAGAAATTGAGGTCCCCAGAAATGAAATAACATGTTGCAAGCTTGTAATGGCAAAGATGGCACAGACTTCCCCATGCTCTGGGGCCGGGCTCCTTTCCAGTCTACATGCCAGTTCTCTTCCTACCAATGTTTTCCAAAATTGAGCTGAAGTTCTCACCAGAACATCTCTATTTATTAATAAACAAATTCCCAAAAGAGTGTGGTTTATGACACAGTTCTTTCTGTTGCCTCCCTATGGCTCCTTCCACACTTCCTTTTACCTAAGATAGAAGAAACATTCTCCATCCAGATTGCTCAGGATGTGGGGTCCACTGAGATCACCCTTCTGCATCTCTGTGCCTCTGTGCCTGAGAGATAATATGAACAGGAAGTTCAGGTAAAGCCTTATTGTGACTGGAACTAGCTGATCTTGAGGCAGTTGCTAATGGACATTTTCCTGCTCCCAGGTTCAGATACCTCGAATCACCCAAAAAGTGGCAAAGCATGTCTTCAATTAACACCAGGCTAGAGAAAGAAAGAAAGCACACCTTGAAGCTGTACCCAATGGGCCATTGTGGGGAACCAGTGTTTGCCGATTAGTGATGGACTAACTCTATGGAGAGTCAGGAACTGGGCGAGAAGTAGGAACACTTAGGGAGAATTCTTTCTGGCAACAACCAGAGGAGTGAGGAATGGGTTTTTCTTTATAACAGTTGTAGGGGTGGGGAGGGAAAGGAGTGTTTTATTCTGTTTTGATTTTAGTTTTACATTTAAATTAATAAGGCTCCATAAGTAGTTTTGTGTCTTTTTTCCAGATAAGTACATTTTTTCTTTGACAATTTCACATATTTAGATCCTATATACCCTCACTTCCCCTCTTGATCTCTTCATGGACAACCCACATCCCCCTCCCAATTTCATGTCTTCATCATCATTGTCTTCTTTCTCCTCCTTCATCACCTCTCTTCTCTTCCTCTTCCTCCTCCACCATCCCCCCCCCTTTTTTGTTTCTATAACCCATTGAGTCCAGTCATTGTTGCCCATATACTCGCAGGTGTAAGAACACCCACTGGAGCATGAACAACCTACCATGGATCACAGTCCCTGAGGAAAACAGATTCTGCTTCCTCCAGCAGCCATCACCTGCCTGTCAGTAGCATCATGAGCCCCTCCTCCATCCTTGCTGGGACATTAATAAGTGTAAATAGGCAGGGGAGACACCCTCATCTGCAAGATGTTTGCCAGGAAAGAATGAGCACCTGAGTTGAGCCCCAAGAACCTACATGAGAAAGCCAAGCACAACGGCACACACTTTCGAATCCCATTACTAGGAAGGTAGCAACGGGCGGGTCTCTAGGGTTTACTGGCCAGTTAGCCTACTCTAGTCAGAAATTCCAGGCCAGTGAGAGACTCTGCCTCAAAAACCAAGGTAGAAGGTTGGCCTAAGGCATTGACCTCTGACCGCCACATGCACATTACACACCCACATACCCATGAATACTCCTTCACATGCAATACACGCAGGCAATAAAAATGAACACAGACATCATTGTAGGGGAAAGTTGGTGCTCATTAAACTCTGCTTATGTTGTGCCAGATTCCCTTCAGAACTCCCTCATGCATCTCGTTCATTTCTGTTTCACCATCGCCAACATGTGCACAGTGGTCTCCATCCCTGCGCTCGCACTTGGCATTGTTTCAAGAGCTCTCTCACTGATCAGCATCACCCGCACACTGATCTCATTCTCAGCAAAGATCCCCATTTCCGAAGTTTCACCTGGGGCTTGGTTTTGACTTACCTGCGCAGAGGCTCATCCTCCTTAGAATCAGCTGCATTCAGCTCATATTTTCCCACAATTCTGCTTTTCCCTTCCTTTTGCACCATTCTAGTTTGTAAATTAAAAGTCACAGCATTGTATGAGTAAGTGAAAGCTATCCATCTGGTATCCCTCCTGTGCAGCCCGAATAAATATGTATTTTTCTACCACTCTCTATTTTTTCCTTTTTTTTCTATTCATTCTAGTTTGAAGTTTTGTATTTAAATTTTTGATACATATGAAACTTGTTGAAGTAATGGTTCAATATATTTCTCTGTGTGTGTGTATCTGTCTGTCTGTGTATGTGTATAAGCAAAGTCACTCTTATCCATACTCATGTTCAACCATAATTTATTTTTTAACATTTATTTATCTCTTCAAGTTACTTCTCAATCATAGCCCATCACCCTCCCCATCCTGGCCCCAGGTCCTACCCTCCTACCCTCTTCCCCCTCATCCTTCTATCTGCTTTTTTTTTTTTAATTTAAAGTGTACCTTTCCCCCAAACAGCTCCCCCTTTTAGTCCAATAAATGACTCTTTTTCTTATAACAATAAATACAATGCAAAACAATAAGAATAATTAGGCCACAATTATGAAAATTATAAGGTATAATATACATTCCCAATGTCCAGTTCATACATATTTGGCAACTGATATTAATATTCTATTATCTATCTATCTCAATGAGTTTAAAGTTCTATACCTAACTCAGTTTCCATCCTAACTTGAATTACCAAGTTAAAAACATCTTCTTAGACCTTGAACATGCAATGTGAAGTTTTGGCCTTTTGATAGAAACTGTCAAAAACTGTTTAGGATAATTAAGAAATGCAAACTAATAGTCATTCAAAAATATCATTTTGTTAGGTACTAGTTTGTTTATCACAGATGTTTTCTAAGTTAATCATAAATCAAGTTGCTAAGAGACAAGCAACTTGAACTGTGAGACTATGACTATCTAGTCTTCAACCACATCAGAGACCAGAGAAGGATAAATATATCTGATTATACAGGAAGTGCAGGGCCAGCAGCTTCCGAAACTAAGAAATGACAGACAGCTGGCTTCCTGGACAGTCCCCAATTTCTCTCTATACATTAGAACATCAATCTTCAGCCTTTTGGCTCTGTTTCTCTGACAGACATTAATTGTAAATCAGGAATTACAATTCTTGGCAGAGCTAGGCTGTCAACTTACCTGCTTCCAAATTTTGTTTTTTCAGACAGCACTCTGTCTACAGTTGAATCAAGGGATTTCCCATTGCCCAGTGACAAGCTTGCTATAATGCAGCCATTTCCAAATGGAGATTCTTTGATGCTCATCATGTACTTGGAGTAAAATGGGGAGGGGGGTTCTGTCAGGAGCTGACATGTCTCAATATCAAAAAATCTTAAGTTAAGAAAACATCTTTAAATGCCATATTCTACAGATCTCTTGAGGTTTCTGAAGCCCACCTATCTATCTCCGTATATTTGGATAAATGTTGCTTGTCTCTTAGCAACTTGATTTCTGATTAACTTAGAAAACATCTGTGATAAACAAACTAGTACCTAACAAAATGATATGTTTGAATGACTATTAGTTTGCATTTCTTAATTATCCTAAACAGTTTTTTGACAGTTTCTATCAAAAGGCCAAAACCTCACATTGCATTTTTAAGCATTACATAGGTACAATACCTTAAAGAGTTTAACCTTAATTTTGTATCAATAGACAAAGATATAAGAGCATATTCAATAATCTATCCCTTTTTATTTATCATTCCTATATTATGTCTATATCTCATTTTTTTTCAAATCTTTTCCCTCCTACATAGGAGAGAGAGAAGGATAGAGAAAAGAAAAAGAGAGTAATCCCTGGGTCTAACCTCCAAAACCTTATTTAACAACTTGTAGCCAATCCCCCTATAACAACAAACATCTATAACCCATCAAATGACCAAAGGGGGAAAAATCACCCACCCCACCTCCTGAGAATGAAACATCACTCTCTTAAAATTACTTCCTGCTAATTTGGGATATAGGAAACCTGTTTGGGGGCCCAAATAAGAATGGAAAAATGGTTAAGCAAGTTAATAGTAACATTTGATGTTCAGTTCTCTTGTGCTCAGCTATTTAAATGTCCTATGAAATTTGTAATCAGAGGCTGAACTTCAGGGCTTTCCTGAAGTCCTGGTTAGAACAGTCCGTAGGGCTGAGCCATCTTAGACATTTTGGGTTGTTCTGGTTATAGATTTTTGAGGAAACAGCTACTGAGGAAGTCTGTGAGGCTGGATCGTCTGGGCTACTTGTCTTCTTTGGTGTCTGGTCCCTTTTCTTCAGAAATTTCAGTTGTCCAGTTGTCACTGGACTCCTTAGATGTATGTTTTTAATCTCCTGAGAAGATAAGAACAGAGCCTTGCCCTAATCCTAACTCTGGGGTGCTACTTTTTTTGGAGGGGGCAGGTATTATCTTTCCAAGAGCAAATTGGGTTTTTTAACAATATAAAAAGTATTATCTTTCAACTGAGATTTTTAAAAATTCTTTTGATATTTTGGAACTAAACATACTTTTAACTGTATATATTTTGAGATGACAAAGGACAATTCACTTTAAATTTCAGCATGCCCTTTGCAAGCAGCATTTAAACTTAAATCATTGCAAATCCTATGTGCCTGCCTCTGCCTTCCAAGTATTGGGATCAAAGGTGTGTGCATCCCAATTTTTGGGATTAAAGGTTTGCACCACCACCTCTGGATCTAAGTTTTTCTCTATTTGGAACTTGCTCTGTGTCAAGCTGGCCTTGAACTCAGAGATCAACCATAATTTATTAAACAAGGCTTCTTTATTGCCCGCCTCTAGATCCCTTTCCTCTAGCTGGGCTGCCTTGTCTAGCCCCAAGAGAAGAAATTGCACCTAGTCCTACTGCAACTTGATATTCCATGGCTGGTTGATATCCATAGAAGGTCTCCCCTTTTCTGAGGAGAACAGGAGGCCTGGAGGATGAGGGGGAAGTGAGAAGGAGGGACTGGGAGGAGAGGTGGAAGGGGAAGCTGAGATAGGGATGTAAAGTAAATAAATAAATTCTTTTAAGTGGCACTCTTTTTATCTCAAATTCCAAAGGATCATGAACCCTGCACATAAAAGATCCAGTGTTCAAGTAACTTTTTTTAAAAAGTAGAAGCTGTTGGTATGTCCATGAGTACTTGAATTTCTGTCACCCATTCTCCATGGGGCCATTCATTTAGAAATAAATTTTTAGTTATTGTTAGCTATGAACAAATTCAGTTGATCAGAATCCTCCTTCTAATACAGTACAAGGCCTAAGCCCATTAAACAGTAACCCCGTAACCCCCCTACACACACACACACACACACACACACACACACACACACACATTTGGGAGGGGGTCTTCCCACCCCAGTTAATCTAATCTAAAATTTGATCGTAGATATTCAGTGTTTGTTTCCATGGTGATTCTCAAGCCCATCACATTGATAAGATGCCAATCCCTGTGTCCTTCCACCTCCTTCTGGTCACATTTTACTAGTTGTCCTAGGAAACACATGATTGTAGATCATGTGCCATTTTACCCATCAGCACAGATACCTTTAAAAGGTAATATAAAATGTTAAATAATGGGTAGAGGGTGGGAGCGCGGGACTGGGAGTGGTGAAAAGAGGACACTACGATGGAGATGTAACCTGAAGTAATAAATAGGTAAATTAATTAGCTTAAATATATATATAAAACCAATAAAAATGTTAAATAATTCCTAATGACAGGTTCACTATTTTATCCATGATAACTGAGATATTGATGCCCTGGTTGCATAAAGGGACAAACAACCCAACTGCCTCATCTTAGTCATGAAGGTGAGATGATTCTTCTTGGGAGTGGAGACATCAGGAGAGTTCTAATAGTACTTACTGATTTTAAAATGCTGGTAAAAGTGCTTGAGAATCAGTACTTACAAACAATAAGGAGATGTGGAAACCCAAAATAGTCTTGGAATTAATCAAACTTAATTAATAAGCATTGAGTTTGTTTGGAGGTTCTAGAAAGGGAGCACAGCTACAAGTGAAGCCTCAACTGAAAATCAGTCCTCCTCTATTCAAGGAAAGTCATCCTCCCAATGGAGCACTCAACTTTAGGAGAGACATGCATGGGATGACGAGGGAGGAAGAGAATGCCCACATAGTCAGCCTGATCAATTGTACCAACCAGGTATCAATGGAGTTAGAGATGTCACAGCTAGATTCCCCTCACACCCTTACCAAGCATCAAAAATTCCCAGCCAATTGCTTGGTTTGAAGGTAGTATAGTGTATGATGTTGGTTGCACCATTTCTACCTTAGTGTGTTTTATAAAATGTAATGTAAGTATTTAAGTCTTACTTTAAGATATAGCAGTATGGGCTGGAGAGATGGCTCAGTGGTTAAGACATTGACTGTTCTTGCAAAGGACCCAGGTTCAAATACCAGCATCCACATGGCAATTCAAAACTGTCTAAAAAAATGGCCAGGCATGGTGGTGTACTCCTGTAATCCCAGCACTCGGGAGGCAGAGGCAAGCAGATCTCTGTGAGTTTAAGGCCAGCCTGGTCTACAAAGTAAGTACCAGGACAGCCAGGGCTACACAGAGAAACCCTGCCTCAAAAAAACAAAAAATAGCATGTTCTATTTTAATATATGTTTATTTGTTGTTTGAAAATCTCATACATATGTACAGCATATTTTTACCATATTCGCTCCTCAAGCAGCATGTATCTATTCAAATAAAATGATTGTCAGTTTTAAAACTACTCACCTAGGTCCAAAATAAGATTATGGATTTTCTTCTATGGATTGATGCTGGGTGGATAAATGGATATATAGGTAGGTAGATGGGTGTATGGATAGAAATAGATAGGAAGAGTCATCCGGAGAAGTCCAATGGCATCTTTTGTCCCAGAGTTACTTGCGTGGAACTTTCAGACTCTTAAATCAGGCAACCATCATTCAGTAGTCCGAAAAGCAAAACTTGGTGACTGCATTAAGACCCTCTCCTCTTCAGGTTGTCTTCTCTAGTGCCATGAACATGCTTAAAACATTAAGAGTTATAGTTGCTTCCTGGAGATGTATCCCACTGAATGACAGCTGTGTCATCATCCCACTAACTGGGGACTTTCAGCAGAACCACTTTCCATGTTATCAGTTTGAACAGCTTGTTAAGAAGACTGGGCTACTATAATGTCACATTAAGCCAGCAAAGCTCTTCCCACCCTGCGGATTTGCAGCTCAGCTGTATAATTCTCCATGGCATTGGCCTTAAGGTCCTTCCCTGTTCTTGTGTTCTTGTTAAGAAGCAGTCATCATATCTTTCATCTCCATGACAATAATATATACTACTGTTTAGGGTGTGTGGGAAGGTTGAAGGAAAAGAGATCCAACCTTGCCTTCAAAGACCAGTACTGTATGTAACTGTCTGCTTCAACGAGTCTTTCTTTCTCTTCCTTTCTTTCCTTCCTTTCTTTCCTTCCTTTCCTTCCTTCCTTCCTTCCTTCCTTCCTTCCTTCCTTCCTTCCTTCCTTCCTTC
>CAJQZJ010004381.1:14724099-14735115 GCA_907164525.1 Lophiomys imhausi | reverse complement strand
CTCTCTCTCTCCCTTCTCCCTTTTTTCTCCACCTCTCTTGTCTTAAGTCAGGCCGTTCCTTTACAAGGCTCTGTTTCTGAGTGGGCCTGACCCTGTCTTTCATCTGGGTATTTACTCATCTAACTGAAAGAGTTTTAAGTCCTCTTGAAAATTTAATTTGGCTTTAACATTCAGCTATCTAAGACTCCCCAGGTGAAGATGAAATCATGCCGCAGGGAGTTTTGATTTAAAAAAGTGGTCATGGGAGTCTTTGATCCTCAATCAGAGTTGTCAGCCCTCGGCCCTTTACGGAACTGAGCATCAAGCAGATCAAAGTTAGCATGGTTGGTGGCAAAAGAATTCTGGCACTTCCCAGCTGCTTTGGGCTGCCATAGCCTGTTAGGTAGAGATTGTAAATTTTCCTAAATGCTTTCTCACCTCAAGAATTGGATGGGGACAGAGGTAAACAGGCAGACAATATCGTTCCTTGGACCTGGAGTTGCATGTTCTCATTGCTCCTTTGCTCCCTAATGGTTTTTATTTTGTTTTGTTTTTTCATTTTTGTTTTGTTTTGTTATTGTTTTTCTTTCATTGAAAATAGATTTTTTTCAGATAATATATTCTGATTAAGGTTTCCAAAGAAAAAGCACAAAAAATACATATAGACACAGAAACACACACTTTTGCACACATATGAAACAAACATTAAAAACTCCAAACCAGAAGCCATAATATATCCCAAGGACCCACAACAGAAAAATGCCCTGACAGCATTAGGAGACAAAGAACCTCCAAAGAGGCCACTGAGTTCATTTTGTGTTGGTCATCTATTACTGGACATGGTACCTTAAGAGCGTTTCTCCCCCCAAAATTAAGTTTTGTCCAAGACTCCCTTGGACAACATTTAATTTTTAATTTGCAAGTGGGAGCATGTGTCCACATCTCTTTTCAGCTTTAGGACCCCATCTGGTACAGACCTGTACAGACTCCATGCATGCTACCTTAGTCTCTATGTGTTCAAATATATGTCAGTCCTTTTGTACTTAGAAGGCCTTGATTCCTTGGTGTCCTTCATCCCCTCTGGCTTTTACGCTTTTTCCACCTCCTCTTCTGAAGGGTCCCCTGAGCCCTGCAGAGAAGGGTTTGGTGGAAACATCCCTTTTAGGTCTGGGTGTTCAAAGATCTCTGATTCTCTGCACGTCTAGCTATGGGTCTCTGTATTTGTTCCCATTTCTGCAGGAAGAAGCTTCTCTGGTGATGGCTGAGCAAGTCTCTGGTCTATGCATATAGCAAAATGTCATTTCAAGCCATTTTATTGCTGTGTTCCTTTAGTATAACAGTAGTATCTGGTTTCCCCCGGATCACTATCCTTTCTACTCTCAGGTTCTTGGCCACCTAAGCAGCATTAGGTATGGGGTCCATCTCATGGGGTGGGCCTTAACCCGGATCACTATCCTGTCTTCTCTCAGGTTCTTGGCCGCCTAAGCAGCATTGGGTATGGGGTCCATCTCATGGACTGGGCCTTAAATCAAATCAGATATTAGTTTTTTACTCCCACAAGCCTTGTGCCACTATTACATCAGCATATCTTACAGGCAGGTTACCATTGACTGAGGATTGAAGGTTTGTAGCTAGGTTGGTGTTTACCTTCCTCCTTTGGAAATGTACAGAGTACCTTGTAGTACAATGAATACTAGCCAGTAGGGGTGAAGACTCTAGGTAGGTACCAGCTTGACTTCTCCATGTTCAATGAGTTGTGTAGGTGTTGTCTTCAGCAATAGGGCCTTACTTTCAGTTTGTGGAGACCCACCTATAGCTTCTTTCCCTAATACAGAAATTCCCGGTCTTGGATCTCCAGCCTCTGTTGCCTGCTAAGTTTCTATACCTTTTAAAAATTAAAAGGGAAAAACAATTTTCATTCACTTTTATTAAGAGAAAAAAAAAAGTAAAAGCTATCAAGGTGCTTGGTGGCTAAGAGGTCATTATTTCCTTGCAGAGGATTTGAGTTCAGTTCTCAGCATCTACACTGGGAAGCCCACAGCTGCCATTTTACTGTAAGTATGTAGCTCCAGTGCCACCCTCTGGAGTGCCTCCCTCTTTGGTGCATTGTCATCCAAGCAGCCAATGTGCCCTCTTGGGAGATGCAGAGCAACCCTAATGGGCACAAAGATGAGTACCTGCCAACAGACAGGAACAGTTCATGCTATGATATCCTGTTCTGGCCTCAACGGATACAACCACACATAATTGTAGCTGGACCGCCTAGTCCAAAAGATGGAATATGAGGAAGAGGATGGAGAGAAAACAGACAAGTTGCTGTTCGTGGCTGGAAAGTACTATTCCAGGAGCTTAGATGGGCTCTCTCTAAAGGTACATGTCTTAAAAGGAAGGAGTTGATGTGAAGTGTATATACTGACCTTAATGGAGATGGTTTCAGAGCGTCTAGGTTGTTAGCATCCTTGAGGGTAACCATGAGGACAGGTCTTGTCTGATGCCACCATCTTCTCTCCCACAGATGGTGAACTTTGCATTTCAAATGAAGACGACTCCCTGGAGAATGGGCAATCTCTGAGCTCCAGTCAACTGTCTTTGCCTGCCCTGTCGGAAATGGAGCCTGTCCCGATGCCCAGGGACCCCTGCTCGTATGAGGTGCTCCAAGCTTCAGACATCATGGATGGACCAGGTAATGAACTGGCAGATGCCTGGGGTGGGTCCCCAGGATGTCACAGTCTCCCGGCGGGACTTGGAATGCCATTTTAACTGTCCAGAGCAAGAAGATCTGAAAATGTGGGGGAAACTGACATCATAGTTTTCTGTATATAACTGAACCTAAGAAAATATGGATGCTATTTTCACATGATGTTTTATATTTTGTAAAAACACCTTTATGACTTAAATCACAGACAAATGTTATAACTTGTCTTATAATATTGAATAATGTTTTAATATTGTGTTCTAACACTCATTTGTTAAGATAAATCAAAAGAAAAGAGGGAATCCTATCCCTCTCTAAACCTGTCTAATCCACCTGCTCCAAAGGGCTGCCCACACCATTTAATTTCTAGTCCCAATATATTCATCAATGATCAGTTTAGTAAATCTACTGGATACAACCAATCAACACATTTGTTAAATTGTATACAATTTCCCAGCTAAGCTGGAGCCTACCTGTAGATACATTTGGATGCCTTCTGAGTATTTCCTCCCCCTGTGGTCTGCCATCACCCAAGTGGTCAATTTGCCTCTCCCAGTGGGCACAGAGCCCTCCTAATCATCCCAGAAATGAATCCCTGCCAACAGAGAGGAGCAGCACATGTCAGGAGATGATGGGCTAGGCAAGGAGCTCCTTGGACTACCTGGAATGTGGGTGGAAAGGCCACCGTCCTGGTGCCCCCATGTGCAGCATCTACTTGCACAGTTTGCTTAGGTGAGGGGAAGGAAGAGAGGCTGTTTTCCCAAGTTGGCGCCCACACTTAACTGTGGAGCCTGGCCAGCTGTTGTTCAGCACAATGTCCCTTGAGGAGGGGAAAACTCAGGACGTCAGGGGTTCTTTGCAGGGTTGCGCTTCTATGTAGACATTACTTCCTCCAGGGGAGAAGGAAGGCAAGAAAGGGGAGGAATCTTTTATAGACTGCCTCCTTGTGTCAGTCATGGGAAGCAGGGGGACAGACAGTTGAGCTATATTTTGTCCTTTAGAATTATAAACAGGAACACTGCATTTTTAATTTTCAACCCAACTTCCCTTGTACCATCCAACTGCCCTTGTACCACTGGAATCTGACCGACTGTTTTAGTGAAATCTACCACCTCATCAGAGTTACAGAGTTTTACTGTTATTACCCAGGTTCCCAGCACAGTAGGAAGCAGTAGGTTACCACTCCATGGCAACTCAACAAGTAGAGAGTCAGGCCCAGATGAAGAGATGGAGAAGCTTGAAATAAGATAGTGGGAGCCAAGATGTCACTTGGTTGCTACAGTGCTTGCCTAGTATGTGTGATGCCCTGGGTTCAATCCCTGATACCATGAATGTACTTAGTTCCAAGGCAGGGCGGCACATTGGAATCCCAGCATTCAGGAGGTAGAAGCAAGAGAATTGGAAGTTCAAGGTCATCCTCTGCTATGTAGTGAGTTCAGAACCAGCCTAGAACGCATGACTCCCTGGAAAGAGGAGGAGGAAGGGAAAAGAAAGGAGGAAAAAAAATAAAGAAGACAAGAAGTCTGGCAAGCCACAAGTAAAGGAACTAGACAAATGAAATGTGTAGCCTTTGCACAAGCTCTGCCTTGTGAGAATGTATAGGGCTGGGCAGGAAAAAAGTCTCTCCTCAGAGCTAGAGCCCTCATTGAGAGCCTCGCTCTCAGTCTTGGCTGTTCCAGAGCTTGGAGGAGCAGCCACCAAAGCCTGCTATTGCCAACCTTGTCCGCTGCCACTGATATCCCAGACCAGAGAGGAATAGCGAATGGACAACACCAATATTCTACCAGTTTGTGGCCTGTCTCCCTCTTCCCTCAGCAAAGGAAGAGCTCAGACATCCAAAGCAAAGGGCCAGATCTTCTTGTTCAGTTTAGGGGGGCTCAAAATCCTTGTTCTACTCATTGTCCTGTTAGTTGTGCCTGTGGTCTCTTGAGTCACATGGTAGACCATCTGTATTCTTTGGATGATACAGACTCAGTTTAAAGTGGTGACCCTTTTCATGAGAAAATGCCCTTGCTCCTCCCCTTTCTCCCTCTTGCACCTTCTTCTTCTCTCCTCTCTCTTCCTCTGCCTCTCCTTTCTGCCTTTCCACAAACTCACCTATGTCTTGGATTTCTCTTGTCCTTGCTTTAGCTCTTTGTGTGCCCATGATGGCCTGCAGCAGGTGGCACCCTGATGACTGGTTGGCCTGCCAGTGTCTCTGTCCTGTGTCTCTGACTGGCCTGCTCTGCTTTTGTGTAATGTCTCCTGTGTATCATGTGGTTGTCCCCTCAGTGTCTGAAGAGAGTCCCTCTGCCAGTGACTCTGGAATCCTCCTGTCCCAAGATCCTTCAGCCAAACCAGTTCTGTTCCTGCCCCCTAAAAAACCTGCTGCTTTCTCTGGAGACCATGAGGAGAGCCCAGTGAAGCAGTTATCCCTTCTCAAGCAGCCCCCGGCCCTGCCTCCCAAACCCACTGCCCGGATTGCCAACCACTTAGCAGGTAAGTCCAATGTCTTGTGAGGTGCACAGCCCCTCCCTCCCTTCATGGGATAGTCTCTCTTTTCTCTCTCTCTCTCTCTCTCTCTCTCTCTCTCTCTCTCTCTCTCTCTCATTCTTTTTATCTGAGGCCTGAATAGAGGCATCTTTGGGAAGATGGTCCCAACAGGGTGTTTGGGTATTTGTATGTGTGCTGGTACATGAGGTCACAACCAGGGTTTATGTTTCTGTGTCAAGAAGCATTTGATATTGTAATTGCCAGCCATATGCCAAGAGCCTTCAGTGTTAATTGTTACATGTGTATCTGTAAATATGTACATTGTATTTATGTGACCCATTCAAGATTATCGCCCATCTGGAAAAATTAGAATCAATGTCAAAATGTTTACACAGACAAAAAAAAAAGTGCTTCACTTGATTCATAATGAGTCTGTTTAAGGCTTTAAATGTTTGTAAGTTATTGATCCAAAGTCTGGAATATTTCTACAGCTAAAACTAATTTCATTCATTTACTATCAATTCCCTTTTAAAAAAAAGAAGAAGCTAGGCATGGTGGTGCATGCCTGTAATCCCTGCACTTGGAAGGTGGAGGCAGGAGGATCAGAAGGTCAAGATCATCTTGGCTTCTTAGAAAGTTAGAGGTCAAAATGAACTACAGGAGACCCTGTCTCAACAGAGACTTAGGTTAAACTGTGTTATACCAATTGTAGAAAAAGGTATTTAAATTATTTTCAGTATTTATATTGTAGTTAATTGGTCGGTGGTGTTAATCCTGAACCCGCCATTATAAATAAACACACAGAGACAGACATCTGATGGATTTTATCAAGCCTTAGCCTGGATTGTGCAATATTAGCCCATCTTATTCTAGCTTTTAATGTTATTCCCCAAAATAAGACCCTACATATGTCCCCTTGGGATGTTATTCTCCACATTATGCCCATGTTCCAGGCCACATGGCATGATGTTCTTACATTTCTCACCTATGGTGTCTCTCTCCTTCCTCTTCCTGGCTTCTTCTTCCCATGATCCTCTCTGCTCCCCCAGAACTGGAGCACCTTAGAGAGGTAGGCGTGGGCTACCCCTCTCTCTGCCCAATCACAGTCCTCATGCCTCAGCATAAAGCCAATCAGAGACAATGGTTAGCAAGCAAAGTAACAGACAGGAAGCAGGCCTCTGGGAGGAATTAATTAATGTTTAGAATATATAACAGATCACTGCATCAACCAATGTCCCCATCCATCTCAACTGGGTGATTTTGGCATGAAAGGGTTGTTGTCTCTCTAAGAATCATTCAACACATCACTTTAGTATCCCAACATTTTAATTCACAGAAAATTATGGGAAAATGGGCCTCCTTCTAAGACATATGCCCACTGTCTAGGAAAAATCAAATGTCACTCTATACATATTGTCTTCTTAATACTTTTTGCACATAACAATGTGTGAGCTGAATCCTGTGTTAGTAACTATTCCACAGTGTACTAACTTCTTGGTGCAGATCAAGGAATTCTTCTATATTCTCTACTGTAAAAAAATACTATGGCAAGCATCTATAATAGCCTACCTATGTCCTCTTAAGGTTTTCCCATGGTATTTCTAGGATAAAAACTACAAAGTCAAAGTTATTTAACCTTTAAGGCTTGGACAACAAAAACCTTTAAGAAAAATTCAACACTGTGCAAATTAAGCCCCTACATGCACATATTGTATGTATTTGCTCAACATGCCCTCAATACACAGAATTGTTATCAAAGTGGACACAATTCTGCACTAATTTAATGAAAACATATTCCATCAGCCCTCTGTATCCACAGGTTCTATATCTGTGGTTCAGCCAACCACAGATCAAAAATATTTATTAAAAAATCTTTACTGAATATGTCTAGGCATTTTTCCTTGTCATTTCCTTAAACAGAGTGATGGTACAGTTATTTACTCAGTATCTACATTGAATTAAGCAGTATATGTCATTTAGAGATAATTTAAAGTATAGGGGAGGATGTGTGTAGGGTCTATGCAAATACAATCTATTTTGCAGAGGGGACTTGAGCATGCATGAATTTGGGCCTCCACAGGAGTCCAAAGCCAGGCCTCTACAGGGTTCAATGCAGCCTTGCAGAGGGTCCCTGGAGACGACTGTAGCCTTCTTGACTTTCACAGAGAGAAGAACATTTGCAGAGGATTGGGGAATGGATTCCCAGGGAGAAGACTCTGGAAAAGGATCAGAAGTAGAGATGTCTTAGGTCACTTCAGTGGCTCAGCTGGAGTAAAGACTCCATTAGAGGTTTAATTAAAACCACCGAGAGACAGAATTCACCTGGTAGTGGCATGCAAAGGTTTGCGTTTTATTCCATACGAAGTAGCAAGTAGCATGCAGGTTGAGCACTAATGATGGAATGAGCCTTTAAATTATCTTCCCAGAAGACAGGTGTGGTGCCACATGTCTTTAATCCCAGTGCTTGGGAGGCAGAGGCAGGCTGATCTCTCTGAGTTTCAGTCTAGCCTAGTCTACATAGGAAATTTTAGTCCAGCAAAGGCTACATATTGAGGCCCAGTCTTAAAACAAAACAAAATCAAAACCCAACTTTCCTAAGTCACTGTGTAGAATGAACAGAGATATGAAACAATTGAAGACTTGTCACAGATGCCAACAAAGCTAGCAGTGGAGTAGCATAGGCACATCAAAATTACTAGTGACATTGAACAGAATGATCTGAGCCAGGAAGGCTCCTCTTATCATTGCAGTATGAGCTGGCAAGAATCACTAACAGTGGAAGAGAGACAGGCCAGTAGATAGGAAAGAATAGCTACAGAATATTTGTTTCGCAACATCCCTAATTTATTTAGTTATCTAGTAGCTGAGGGAATGTGAGCTCGGGAGCTTAAGTGGGACATCTATTCATAGGACCCTGCACGTGAGGGACTGAAGACATCTCTTGGTGTATCTGTATGATCTCTGAGCATCACACAGTATAACTTGGAGCAAATGCATAAAAATATATCACCTTTCCTTGTGTGTAGCTGTCTCCTAAATGTGGTAAAGAGAAGATAGGGAGATATGTTGGTGTCTAGGGACTGTCAAGCTAGTGCTATCCATTTGGGTCTAAACTCCATCAGACTTACTTAATTTTCATAAATGAGCAATCAGTCATAATGAATCTGCATCACCACGAAGGACTCTGTTAATCCCGTTCTGTTACTAATTACTCTAGGGACATCTGGACCTTGTCAGAAGGAATTAATCAGCTAAGAATTCCAGAACTCTAAATTAAGGTTTGCAAGTGGCTAGTATGTTCTCATTGTTGTTCTTCTGGCCATGTGTTTGAAATAAAATTCCAGGCAATTGAAAGGCGCCAAGCGTGCTTAAGAGAAGTGGGTAGTGGTTTGAGTACTTGTGGAAGAAATAGGAGTCTGAACAGGAGTAGTATCCAGGTTCACAATCAGAGAGTAGTATGCAGAACTCCTTCTCTCTTTTAGAATTCACTTCCACTTTTTTCAGGAAAACCACAGTGGACTTGGAGAATGTGTGTCTTACAGTTCTTCTCAGTTCTTCAATACGGTGAAAAAAAAAGCCCTCATTCTTCCTGTGTTCCTCATGTCCACCTTTCCCACCTCCTCTTCCCCATCATCAGCCTGCCTAGCAGCATATGAGCCAGGCTTGGGAGTTGTTGGGCATCACAGTCTTGCCTTTCTGAAAGCATGGTCCCCAGTAGAGCTGCCTGAGTTGTGGACATAATCCAAGGAGAATGAGTCTCAGAAAAATGGGTTCTTACTGGAATGATGGATGATCCCGGAGCAAAAGTATGATCAGAGCAAAACCCTGTCTCCTGCCCTTCTCAATCTCCACCAGTTGCTTCCCTAAGCACTCTTACCCAGGAGAAATATGATAAACATTACATGACCAACAGTACCTTCTGTATGAGGTACCTGTGAGGAGCAGGCACCCCATACATGATACATAAATGAAGAATAAATCATGGCTTCAAAGAATAAAGCCTGATGGCATGGCTTCCTGGCTTGACCATCACATTTGGGCAGCAACTGGGCAGCTAGCATTGTTTGAGAACTTTACTAGGTACCATTTCATCCTTGAGATAAATACCATTCTCACTCCTACCTCTTTCTCACAAAAGATGACCAAGAAAAAATATGAAGATGGTGTTTGTGCTTAGGCAGCTAGTAAATCACCAACTTTCTTGGTTTCTGATCTTTGTGTGTTTTCATGCATTTAAGAAATTAGAAAGCCTGCTTCATAACTATGTTAGTCTGTTCAGGCTGCCATACCAAATAATATAGACTAGATGTCCTATGCAACAAAACTTAATCTTTTCAGGTGTGGAAAAATGGCTTAGGTATTAAGGGCACTTGTTGCTTTTGCAAAGGACCCATATTCAGTTCTCAGTACCCACAGAGTGGCTCACAACCATCTGCAACTACAATTTCAGGGGCTCCAATACCCACTTCTGACCTCTGAAGGCACCAGACATGCATATGGCACATATACATACATGCCGGCAAAACGCTCATCCTCATGAAATAAATTTTTTAAAAACCTAGGAAAAAATTTATTTCTCCCAGTTTTGAAGGCTAAAATCCAAGGCCAAATAACAATAATAAAAACTAATACAAATACAAGTAATGGCTGTTGTACTTACATAACATTCCCAGTGTGTTAGGTACCCTAAGTAAGCTGGAGAGTATATGAAATATACAGGAGGTTTGTGTAGTCTGTGTGCACATATTAGCCATTTGATGTAAGGAACCTGAACATCTGCTTGCTGGTGTGGATATGTCATGAAATAATATCCCTAAGATACCAAGAAGTGTCTGTACTCTCAGAAAACTTGAGTGATTGCAAATTTCAATGTGCCATGGTGTCTGCAGCTACAGTTTTGCCTAACGAACAACATCTGTGCCACGCAGACCTTTCCAGTGCCAGCACTTAACCGGGTCTAATGAGAACAGATGCAATGATTGCTAAGCCGAAACCAGTTCCTATTTATGGCAGTCTCTCTCTCTCTCTCTCTCTGACTCTGTGGACACCTTTGCCATTTCTGCAGTCATATTTGGATATGTAACATCATTCTGTTGCTGTGTTGCTCTCAGATTTATGTTCCCATTGGCTCCCCACCCTGTTTTCTATCTGGCATTCTACCTTCACCTTCCTCCTTCCTCTCTTCAGCCCTATAGAATTATGAGCATTGCCTCTGACCTTAGCTTCCAAAGATCAGGGTGCTGTGAACTTGGGCTTTATCTGACCCACTAAATAGAAAAAAAAATTGCTTATAACACAGAGGCCATATATGGAGGTGGACAGTTTACACTTCTCAATAACTGACCCTTTGAAGGTATTCTGTGTCCTTTTAGGTCAAGTGTAAGCATAAGTGGAAAATGCAAATATATTATCCTTATCATCCATCCTAGAGACAGAGGCTTAGCTCCCCATATGTGATTATGAGAGGAGCCTAAGGGTGGTTATGAAGCAGAAACAGGAGCAAGGTAGACAGACTCTCTATGGTGGTTCTGTGGAAAGAGGAGCAGGGTAAGGGAAACCATCTGAATTGGTTCCAGCAAGCTGTGCACCAAACAGGGTTTCTCTAGTTGCCTGGCACCTACTATGGATGATTAAGGCAAAGGAATACTACTGTACCCTGCAGTGTACATGCCAGGGGGAGGTGATCTGGTACCTAGGCTACTCCATATTGCATATCCAATCAAAGGATGAGCCCTAAGCATGACTGGCCCCAACCAGAAAAGTTTCTCTATTTTTCTAGAGATATAAAATAGATATAAGATAGATATAAAAATGATCTCTCTCTGTGTGTGTGTGTGTGTGTGTGTGTGTGTGTGTGTGTGTGTGTGTGT
>CAJQZJ010004381.1:14690127-14711254 GCA_907164525.1 Lophiomys imhausi | reverse complement strand
CCCCCCTTGTCCAGCAAGGAATGACGCAACTCACAAAACTCTTCTCCAGCAGTTTATTCAGGTCCCTTGAAAACAGTCTTCCGAATAATAGGGCAGACCCAACCCACAGGCTAAATACTAAATGAACAGCCAGTCAAGTAAAGCCAAGTGGTGCTATCTTACAGGCCCATGTATGTGGAAGCAAGCCAGATCAGCGGTCTTTGCCAAATATGAACTTATTATCATAGAGAGCGCTCACCGTCGGGCTGGTGGAAGGCGGAGACCAGCGCCATCTTTAGGGCGCGGCACATTGCAGCTCTCTACAGTAGAGCAGGAATATTTTTTTTTACATAAAATCCTCCTTTTGAATTCCTAGTTTGAGCTAATTTATACTTTCACCATGCATATCTTCCCTTATAGTAGACCCCTATATTCTCTATGTAGTATTTTCTTCTATCTGGTCTAAATTTAAAGCTTTAATCCCCATGGCTGCATCCTATGGTTCTAGTGTTCTAGGAAGAGATGGGAGTGTTTTGCTCATCCTGATGACTGTGATTTTCATCAAATCCCCTGTCTGATCTGTTTCACATGCAGCAGCCTTTAGCGGCCCACCATTAAGGGGAATTCTCTTCCTGCTATCCATCTCTGGACTTCTTTCATGTTATTTGCCTGTCCCAGGGAAGGCTCAAAGGCATGCCACTCTCCATCAAACTCTCCCTGTCAATGACAGGACTCATTCATTGTTATAAAAGTGAACAATATTGTGTGTTTTTATATAGGTAATTTGTAATATCTAGTAAAAGTCATACACCTTCTTAGCATGCATTTGTTGGCATATTTACTTTTATTTCCATGGTAATTCTTGGAAATGAGTTGCCTGGCTATCACATGTAACTCTATCACAAAGAATCTAATTAAATCGCATGTCCTGCCAGGGTGACAATGTCTGACTGGCTCAGCAGGTGAGTGACCCTCATCCACTACCCAGCAGTCTTTTTCAAAGAGACATAGTCCTCACTGTCATCTCAATTAGGGGAAGTAAATTTGAGAATGAAAGTGTTCACTCAGAGAAGGGAGGAATTTCAAGCCAAATTCATTTGCTGCTGTTGGTGTCTTCTAGGATGGCATTTGATTTCAGGATTCTGAAAGGTTTCTGGATGGATTGCTCATGAATGCTTCACGCATACTATAGTTACCATACCCTGTCCTGATGTGGGACATTGAAAACTCCCTCTCAGATACTTCTGCATTACTATGTCTGTCAGCACATACCATGAAGCCCCTGTGGGAGGCCCCTGGGCTGAAGGAATTGAAGCTGTTCCTGTTCCCTCCTTTGGGCAAGGCGGACTTTGATATAGTATTATGACTTAAGTCCTAAGTATGTGTGTTATGGGTCTCTTATGTCTTGGGGCATCTAACATGCTGAAACCATGTGACAAACGACTGAAAAATTCTCCCAACACCTTTGTTCATTATGGTCCAAAGCTGCTATCATTGAAGAGCATTGTTCATACACGGGTAGGTACACGTAGGCTCGTATACCAGCTGCCAATTGAAAAGTTCACTGGTAGCTGTAAGAAAAGGGGCTGTAAGGAGATGGCTTGAAGTCTCTTTCCTTGAAACACTTGGGACCAGAAGTACTTCAGCTTTGGGGATTATTTTAGGTTTTGTAATATTTTCACATTATGTAATGTAGTGAGACACATTGGTGATGGAAATCAGATAGAATCACAAAATTAATTTATTCCATATATACCTTGTATGCATAGCCTGAAGGTAATTGTATACAGTATTTTCAGTGAACATGCATTTTTACTTTGATCCATCACGTAAGGTCAGATGTGGAATATTTCAGATGTCTGAGCATTTCAGATTTTTGGACTAGGGATACTCTGTGTGGTTTCTTTTGGCCTTCAATGATTCACATTCATGGCCTGAAGTCCTCCATCAAGAGAACTGATGGCAGAAATAATCTCCCATTTTTCTTTTGTTTTTTTTTTTCTTGTCTGAAATCATAAGCCAGAGCAGTTGGGTTGGAATTATGACCTTCTCGGGCTTTAAGGCTCTGTGACACCCACAGTTTGGGTTAATATTATCTGGAACTGGTCATTTTTGCCTCTCCCACTCCATCAGCAGAGACAGCATTATGAGTATGGTGCATCTCAATCAGTCTAGCTACAGAAATAAATGAGCAAGCAGGGCTGCAATCTCCCAGCAGTCCCAGCTCCATCATCATAAATGCCAGAGGCAGAGTGTGTTCTCCAGAAAAAAAAAGAAAAAAAGGATGAATGTCATGTATTAGTAGATGCAAAGGGTTTGATTCAGTTGGACACTGTCCAGGTACGAGAAGCAATTTGATCCCCGAGTTTTCCCAGCTAATGAGACTGAAGTCCAAACTCCCAGCTCCTGAGTCTGTTCCACCAGCTTCTTCTAGCGTGAGGTCCAGTGTGCATCAGAGCCACACACTGGATCATGAATTACAACTCTTTCTTTCCAATCACCACCAAGACTTTCTCCCACTTGCTGAAGAGAGTAATGCTAGTACACACACTGCACCCTTGGAGGCCTACTTGACCCCCCACTGTCCCATCTCAGGCTGGGAAGCATCAGCATTGGTGGATTTTCAAAGGCACAAGAGTCCCTGATAGAAACACAGCAAACGATGCATTTCCCGGGAGCAAGGTCATACAGTGTCTGACCTTCAAAGGCAGCTGTGGGTGAGCCAGGGAGTGCATTATGGTGTTTATTGCCGAGTCGGGTCTCCATTAGTAAACTCCTATGACACCCCAAGGACTTCACTGGGGAAGGGGTCTCTTATCATAGACCCTCTGCTCACTGGTATGGAGACCATGAAATTAAACAAAGCTACTTTATAGTGGATGCTTCTTTCCCATAGTGACTCAGCCCTGTGCCAGCTCAGGCCTCAGACTGACCTGTAACCCTCTTGTTCCCTCAGGGCCTAACAGTCAGGCTGCATATACTAATTTATTTACACCTGGCCATAAAACTGTATGACAGGTCATATCGACTTTTCACAGATGAGAAAACTGAGGCTGTAGAGTGCAGGCTGAGAGGGGGAGTATTGAATGGCTTGGGCAGAGCTCTCCATGGTGGAGCTGGAATTAGAGCTCAGCTCTTCTGAGTGGGTCCACCCACAGCCTGTAGAAGAAACCTCCAGAAGCCAGCCCACCCAGTGCTCTGACAGTAACAGCTAGCCAAGCTTCCTCCTAGAGAAGTCTTGGAGCATTCTCACTTCACCTGTTGGGGGGACAGAAAAGAAAGGGTCTTGGAGGGCATTTCTGTGGTCCATTTAGATATAGATTACACTTTGAGTAGGACTACATTAATGGAGATGTGGGGTGCCACATGCCACCTCTTCTTACTGACCTATAGACATGGTGAGAGGTAAAACAAGATGATATTGAGCAGATACTATGTACAAGGCTCAGTTCCCGGTGGGCAGTAAGATGGGTGAGGAAATGGCCACACTCTGATTTGATCGATATCAGCTACCCACTGCAAACAGTATCTGCAACAAGTCAAGAATAAAATGCTCCTTCCTGGGAGTGAGCATCCTTCAGATTCATCACATCTCAAAAGATGAAGTCACAAGCAGACACAGCAGAGCTCCAACCCAGCAAAAAAGGAGCATGCGCAGCCACCGCAGCAGAGACAAGGAAAGAGCATGCGCAAACGCTCTGCAGCAGGGACAAGGAAAGAGCATGCACAAACGCTCTGCAGCAGGGGCCAGATGCAGAGGAAGAGGAAGTGTGTTGCCATTTGCTACTACTTCTCCCCATAAAAAAAAAAAAAATTCCCCTTTACATTCAGAAAGTTTTACTTTTCATACCTTAAGCAAATATTTTATGCACTAGTCTGTAATAGTAGAGAAATACTCAAATCAATTTTAAGGTTTCAGGGCTGGCAAAATGGCTGAGTGAGTAAGGCACTTGCCACCCAACCATGCAAGCGTGAAGATCCAAGTTTGATCACCAAAACCCACATAAGGCGGAAGGAAAGAACTGACTTTCCAAAGTTGTCATTTGACTTCCACACCTGTGTTATAGTACATACCCCCCATCACACACGCACACGCGCACGCGCGCGCACACACACACACAAACAGTAAATGCAATAGATTTTTTAACTTTAAAAAAAGGTGTCAGTAATCTTTTGTTTGTTTGATTGTTTTTTCGAGACAGGGTTTCTCTGTGTAGCCCTGGCTGTCCTGAACTCACTTTGTAGACCAGGCTGGACTTGAACTAACAGAGATCCACCTGCCTCTACCTCCCGAGTGCTGGGATTAAAGGCGTGCGCCACCATGCCCAGCTAAAAAAAGGTGTCAGTAATCTTAACTAACAACAAAAATGCATGGAAAACTGTGTTTTGCCCCTTTTGTTAGACAATCAGGGCACTAAACATGATGGTACGGATGCCATAAGTTTAAGCCGTTCACTGTTGTCTGAGCAAGGAGATAGTTACACAAAGGGGAAGTGGTGATTGAGTTGGTTATTGTATGAAAATCACTTAGAACGGTAGTACCTGGCATGTGGTTCACAATCATGGCATAGGTGAAATGTTCCTGATCTAAACCTCCAGAATCTGAGATGTTTGAAAATCCAACATTTTTTTTTTTTTTTTAGTGCAGATGCAAGGCCATCAGTGACCTCCCCTGATGTTTCATTTGTGTAGGAACCTTGCTTCGTAAACAATGTTATTTAAAATCTCCGAAATCAGGCTGTAGGGATTGCTCATCAATTAAAAGAACACACTGGCCTTGCAGAGGACCCACGACAGGTGTCTCCAGCTCCAGGGGGATCCAATGCCTCTGTCCTCAGAGAGCACCTATACACGCATGCACAGAGTCACACACAGATACATATTCCATTCTTTTTTTTTTTTTTTTTTGGTTTTTCGAGACAGGGTTTCTCTGTTTAACAGCTCTGGCTGTCCTGGACTGGCTTTGTAGACCAGGCTGGCCTCGAACTCGCAAAGATCCGCCTGCCTCTGCCTCCCAAGTGCTGGGATTAAAGGCGTGCGCCACCACCGCCTGGCAATATTCCATTCTTAAAACAAATCTTCATAAAAATTTAGAAAATGAGTCTCTAAATTTTTCTAAATTCCCTGCTATGTGTATATGAGATATAAGTGAATTTTATGTATGTAGTTGTTGGGCCTCATCCCCAATACGTGTGTGTGTGTGTGTGTGTGTGTGTGTGTGTGTGTGTGTGTGTTCGTATTCTAAAATTTGGAACAATCTGGAATGTGAGACGTTAATGGTGCCAAGCATTTCAGATAAGAGCGACTTGATCTAAGCTTGAGTCAAATGTCTGTCACCGTGATTACTGCTGTTATTGTTAACGCCAACTCAATGTTTATTCTCTGTATAGTGGAGAAGGCATGATATAAGCAAAGAAAGTTTGGGAGAGGTTTTTGGAAGCTAGATCTGAAAGAGAGAGTAGAAATTGGCCAAGAAAACATAATAGAATATTCCATACCATGAAATATACTAAGGTCCATGGTGTGGAAACCCCAGGCAGTCAAGGACATCAGCAGTTGGGAATGGAGGGTATGTGCAGGGGCTATGCTGAGGACAGACCGCTAGGCTCCAAGGAGAAGAGGAAAGCCATAAGCACTTGCTTCTAGGTCCTCAGCAGACAGTGTGCTGTGGGAAAGGAACCCAGAGGAGGCTGAGAAAGACCTCAACAGCTTGCACAGAGATCATGAGGGAGCATGAAAGCCACTTAGTAGACCAAGTTGTAAATGGGGACCTGAACTTGTGGGATAACCAAGTGAAGGTGGATATCATAAGATAGTGACGCATGTCATGGAAGTAACTCTGCCCAGAGGCTTTCCAGGTACCCTAGGAAGCATTCTTTCCCAGAGCAGGGAGTCAGAACGGACTAATAAAAGTGTGGGTCTGAAGACAAGAACCAAGCAGCAGGCAGCCTATGGGGGGCCTTGGATGAGTTTTAAGCTCAGGGGTAACCTAGTCCTCTTTGTGCTCTAGCATGAGCTGAGTGGAGGGACAGAA
This sequence comes from Lophiomys imhausi, assembly GCA_907164525.1. Taxonomy (NCBI): domain Eukaryota; kingdom Metazoa; phylum Chordata; class Mammalia; order Rodentia; family Muridae; genus Lophiomys; species Lophiomys imhausi. Next base: position 14,705,241 of record CAJQZJ010004381.1, on the reverse strand, counting down.
ACAGACTCCAAAGATCAGTGGTCAGCACCATGAAGGCAGTGCCTCCTGACAAGGGGCACTGTGTGTGACAGGCAGACACTGCACTCCCAGCAACTCGCCCTCCTGAACATGACTCTTCCAGACAAGTTCAGCTCCACCTCTCTCCAGATGGATTCAGGGAATGCTAGGTAGGAGTACTGCAACATCTCTCCCTGAATGCTCTCTGAGAGTTGGTCTGACCATGACCCCTCTTAATGTGGACCTGGAACTTTAATGATACTGTCACAGAACCAAGGGCTTGGTTCTACTCCAGAATATATTAAGTTTTGAATGCCACCATGATGAGACAAGTGACACTCCTCAGTGTTTGCTTTTGTGTAGTATGTGGCGTTATTATTTTTCATTTTATTACACTATATTGTTTTATGGTACTTAACCCTCTACCTCCCTTCCAACCTTTATTCCTTCCAACTCCCCAACCCTAGGTAGGAGAGAAAGAAGGCTAGGGAGAAAGGGGATGTAGGCCTCTTTTAAAGACTTCCTGCTGATTAGGGTCATTGGGTTCTTCACCGGCAATCTCAGTAGTCAGGATATCCAGCAGTCCAGGAAACCAGTAACAGCCAACCAGCAAACACAGCAGTGGGATGAACCAGCAGCAGCAGCTGGTGGAGGGGGAGCACCAGCAGGGAAAGTGTCCCCCTCCCTCCTCCACTCCTTCTCTGGGCTCTGGCGTTTATTCCTTTGTCCAGAATCCTCAGAATTAAACTTTCTGCAGCTGGCTAAGCCACGCCCCTGCTAGCATATGAGGCACAGTTACAGTCAACACCTATGGACCTACTGAAGCAGCCCCATATCCCCACCCCTGGGATCAAAACAAATACATTCTCATAACATAACTGGAATTTTTAAGAAACAAAAACTCTTACCACAGTTTTGTGCTTGTTCTTGATTTGGTTTGCTTGTCCTGAATCTGGAACACAGAGCCAATGACCAACATCTCTGGTCCTTGGGAGGGCAGGGGTTACTATTATTTTGTTAACTAGCATACAGAATAATGGGTTTAATTGCAGCATTTTCAAATATAATTTGCTTTTATTGCCTTTTTCTCTCAACCCCCTCCCCAATTTTCCTACTCTCCTCTTACTGCTCACCTCTCCTCCCAGTAGCCTCCCTTTTATTTTCATATCATCTTTTATATATTGTATCACCCTACCTTTTATGTCTCCCTATCCCCCAAAAATGTTTTCCCCTCTCATGTTTCAGAGAATACATGCACACACCTATATACACTCACCAATGGATGCTCATGCCCAGAAACACACACTCACCACATGCACACATATATAAAAATTTTTAAATCTGGGCGTCACATATAAGATAAATATACAGTATTTGTCTTTCTGAGTATTCCAAGCTCTTGGTGTTTTATAGACAGGGTCTTACTCTGTAGCCCAGGATGGATTCACCTTGCAGTCCTCCTGCCTCATCTTTCTCCAAGTGCCCAGATTACAAAACTGTGTCTGGCCAGATACTTCACTTTTCTGGTGATTTGTTTTGCACAACCTTTTGTTCATGGCCAAAGTTATTGGGGAAATATATAATCACTTTCAGTTGTGTGTGAGGTGTATGATAAACTACTGAGTCCCCTGAAGGCCCCTCCAATACACTCACACAATGTAATCTGTCATGAGTGGACCCACAAGCCCAGCAACAATGCTCACACCCCACCCCTACTTGGTGTGCCAAAGTCAGGTTCTGCAACCACTAAGTCTCACAAAGCAACTCCTCAGTGACAGGTAAGGAACTAAGGTTGGCTCATGGTCACCTGTTGGCAGGGACTTGAACTCAGTACTGGATTCTGTCTCATGTCAGTGTAGACAAGTTGAACCCTGTCAGCTGAAAGGATGTGTTACTTTGACAATGGCAAATGTGTAGTCATTGTGGCAGGACCTTTGAAAGGTTTCTTTATCAGCTCATGTTTCCATGGCACACGCCTTCCTGATGCCATCCTACCTGGGCTGCTGAGGAGCCTTGAGGATGGGTCCTGAAACCTATCCCTCATCCATGTTCCAGGGTACTCAGGTCAAGAAACAAGTTAGTACATGTTTACTGAATAGCGTTCATGCAATGCTGAGGCCACAGGTTGATGAGCTGTATCCAGGAGTCCTATCTCCATGGCTGTAGTCCCAAGGTGCACACTCTTGATGTTCTAGGTTTCATCTAATGCTCCCCAACTCATATCTACTTCTCACCCTCCTTCTGCCACAGATCCTGGCGCCCCCGTGAAATTGCCTTGTCTGCCAGTGAAACTGTCGCCTCCGCTACCTCCAAAGAAAGTCCTGATCTGTATGCCTGTGGGGGGCCCAGAGCTCTCTTTGGCATCCTACGCAGCCCAAAAGAGCAACCAGCAGGCCGTGGCCCAGCACCACCACACTGTCCTGCCATCCCAGATGCAGCACCAGCTGCAGTATGGCAGCCATGGCCAGCACCTCCCGTCCTCCACCGGCACCTTGCCCATGCTCCCCTCAGGCTGCAGGATGATTGAGGAGCTGAACAAGACACTTGCTATGACCATGCAGAGGCTGGAAAGGTAACAATGGGAGGGGGACCAGGCTGGGGATTACAGAGTACTAGAGAGTATAGAGATTATGTTCCTTTCCCTTCAAGGAACATAAAAAGGAATTGACAGTAAAGTCATATCAAATCTGAGTATTAAGGTATATATGGGGGAATGGTATGTTTCCATTTTCAAACTAGTGAGTAATCACATTTACTTCAAAACAAACACAAGGAAGTTGGTAAGGAATAGCCTTGCATGCAAGAGGGCCCAAGTTTAATCCCCAGAGACCATGTAAAAATCCAGGCCTGTTGGTACATGCTTGCAGTCCCAGGAGTGAAAAAAGCAGAGACCGACAGATAACTGGGGCTCCTTAGGCAGCCAGGCTAACTTATTTGGTAAGTTCAAGGCCAGTGACAACCTGTCTCAAAAAAAAAAAAAAAGAAAGAAAGAAAGAAAGAAAACAAGGTGGGAGGAACCTGAGGAATGACACCCCTCACCCCTGGCCTGCTCACACAGGTGCACGTGTTCCTGCAGACACATGTGTATACACCACACACATACACAAAGGAGTCATGTATATATCCATACTAGGCCACATTGTTTCTCCAACATTGCCATTTTGAGAAACAATGTGCATGTGTGATCATTAATGGTGATCTTCCTGCTCTGCTGTGGAGGAAATGAAATGGGTGAGAATAATTTTATATTCTGTATTATATGACTTACTTTTAATGTGGTGAATAATCTGTGGGGTTGAAAACAGTTTAAATGCAACAGGAAGAGATAACAGCTGGCAGGGAGAGGTGGCAGGGGTAAAGCATATCAGAAGACTGGTATGATTTGCCCTCGTTCCTGCAGAAGGAGAAGCAGAACACTAGAGCCCTGTGATATGCCTGTGAGCCGTTGGCATAACCTCACCCTTCACCAAAAACCACCTACAGATGCATTTTTGAGAGGTCCGCAAAGAATACTCTCCCCCACCCAATCTGCAATCTGACTTCCACTAAGGGAGAGCCTCCCTCCCTGATACTATTTCTGACAGTGGTATGCCAGTACTGCTGCTACTGCCTGGCGCCTAAGGAATGCCTCAGATTTCTCAGCATGACTCTAAGGCACACTGCTTGACCGAGCTCCCTAATGACAGGGAGAAACCGCTTCTATCTAAGGTGAGGAGTTATATCACCAAGGGTAGTGATGGCTGTCTACTGTGACATACAGACAGGAAGATTATGGTCTGAAAGGCTTTGTGGACTGCCACTGTAGAGAGCCAAACACAAGCTAACCGTGGGTCACCTTTCTGCCTCCTAGCCAAGTGATGTATGTTGGGAAATAACTACTTCCAAGGGAAGCTGTTGCCTCTAACAGTTCTGACTTGATTGCTTTCTGTTAACACCACTTTTGCCAAAGAAAAACACAAAATTTAACTTAGTCCTTGCCATTGGTTCCAACTACTAGTATTGTTAGTGAGGGCAGTGATAGCTTAAACTATTAGAAGCACCGTGAAACATGCCACACATGCACACTATCACCATGTTCATTGCTGTTGTATTCATGTTCACACCACTTAGGGAAACTGAGTAAAGAAACTAAGGGAAGGTTGAGTAAGTTCCCCAATGCTGCCTACTCAAAGATGCCCTCACACACTGCAGAAACTGAGAACACACTTTTCAATACTTTTATAGCAATTAGACAGGATCTTTATGTTTATTTATTGAGTCTTAAAATACTTCATTTCAAAAAAAATTTTATTACATTTTATGAAAGTGTCCATTTGAGAAAAATTGAGAGAAGTAAAAAATAATCATTACTTCAGGAGCTGCCATTATGGCTTTGTGGACAAAAGTGCTGGCCGCTCTTGCAGAGGACCTGGGTTTGGTTCCCAGCACCCACATGGCTGCTCGCAACTATTTGTAACTCTAGTTCCAGGGAATTTGGTGCCCTCTTTTGCTGGCCTCTGTAGTACCAGGCATGTTCATGCTGCACATACATACAAACAAACACTCATACACATTAAGAGTGAATCTTAAAAGAATCATTATTTCTATATACATGTTTGGAAAGTACTGCCTTGTATAGCAAGTTGGGAGAGCAACCCTTCAAGCCTGAGTCTTTCTACCCCAAACCCCTAATTCATTCTCTCTCTCTCTCTCTCTCTCTCTCTCTCTCCCCATATCCATTCCTTAAAACAGATGCAAGTCAATGTGATTTTGTGCTCAGGGTATGAGTTTTTATATCTCAGATAAATTTAGATTATCTAAACAAAGATACCAGTGATAGCATATTAGGATATTACTAAACATAGTTTTGCTTCAAACATGCCATTTCATAGTATCTGTGAGTATTTACAGTATTTTACGGTTGAGTTTAGAGCCGAGGTGGCTCCGTATGTCCTTCACTGGATTGGACTCTTCGAATGAAGAGCTGACCAGGACAGAGATGCTGAGATGGAGGAGAGGGGGGCACAGTGTGGTGTTCATAGCTGAACCAAGACTATTTGCACACCTTGTACCACCCTGGACCCTGTTGCCTTCTTGTGCCAATTCAGGCCAAAGTATAGGCTCCCCTCATACAGCAGCAGGACAAAGAGAATCAATACATCCATCATTTTGACAAGAACACTCATCCCAAGAAGAGAACATCCTCTTCCCAAATAAATACACATTGGAGAGATTTGTCTAAGTATCCACCTTGTCTCCTGGGAGCTGGAGATGGATCTGAAAGCAGATCAAGGTCATGGGCCACTTTTTCCTGTAACAAGAGAACTGTTGTCTGAGATAATGGTCTTCACCCTTTCACTACTTGAAACCTCCAGCATGATATCAGCCTTCACCTGTCCAAGCCTCACAGGAAAGGAGTTATTGCCCTACCCACCTGATAGTTTCCAGGGATCCCAAATGACACTGCAAGAAACAGTACTGACAGGATTGTGCTTGTGAAGAGCTTTGGGCCTTCCAACATTAGTATCATCACTGTCCCCTGAGGCCTACTAGGAAGTCACCTGAATTGTAATCTGATCCTGAAGGTGTAGCACTGTGAAATCAAATGGGAAATAAGACAGCACTCTATTTTGGCTCAAACTTTTATGTAAATATCTGTCTTGCCTGTGAAGAGAACTTGAAGGCTGTGTTTGTCCTCTAATCTCTGCTTGGGGAACCTTGATGAGTTCCCGAGACAGCCTTCTGGGGATGGTCTGAGTACCTTACAAACCTTTCCCTGTTGTGACTGGGCTTCTTAGCCTCCATTCTGATCTTCCTTTCCTGGGAAATGCTCTCAAATCTTGCAAGATAGCTATGGGGTTCTCTACCTAAGGGCTTCACTAGACCTCTTGACATGATGTGCATGTTCCTCCGAGATGACCTTAAACCTTTGCAGATTTTACCCATCTGAGCCTGCCTTGTAGTTTATTTACAGTGAGGGCTCACCAGGCTTGGGGGAGGAGCATAGAGCATAGGAACAAGAAACTTCAGGATCTGTATTTATCCACAGTCACAAAGAGGGCTCATATTTATCCCACCTCATGGTCAAGTGAATGAGTTCTGGAATTGGGATTCGGAACCTGATCAGACACACTGCTTATTAGCAGTGTGACCCGAAGTCTGTTACATAGATAGCCTCAGTGGGCTTTTGTTCCTCTTCCATGAAATGAGGATAACACTAACAGACCAGCCTCATTAGGGCTGTTTGTGAAGATCAAGTGATTTAATCAGTCCTAATCAGTCAGTCCATTGCACAACATACCATAAATGTCTAATAAATGGCAGTGAGCATTAAGAAAAATTATATAGCACATAAAATTTTTCTTCAGTGCCTCTAAAAGGCACATTGGAAATGCATTTGATCTGATCTTATTGGAGGCTCTGTGTGTGTATGTGTGCATGTGTGTCTGTGTGTGTGTATGTATGTGCATGTGTGTATATGTGTGCATGTGTGTATAGTGTGTGTATGTGTGTGTGTATTGTGTGTATGCTTGTGTCTGTATAAGTGTTCATATGTACATGTGTTTATGCATGTGTGTATGTGTGTGTGCATGTCTGTGTGTATATATGTGTGTGTAGTGTGTATATATGTATATGCTTGTGTGTGCGTGTGTGCATGTATGTATATGTGTGTGTGCAGGTGTGTATGTGTATATGTATGTATATGTGTATGTATGTGCATGTGTGTGTGTGTGTGTGAGCACCCACCTGTGTGCCAGTTTCTTTGAATTACATGGTCTTTATTTCTCTCTGTGGGTGACTCATATCTTTATTTTTAAGTGATGTTTTATTTAGCATTTTAAATGTTATGCAGAGCTTTTTATTTTTAATCTCTACAGTAAGCTCTGAAATCTAATTGGCATCAATTCTAGAAGGTGGACTTCTCGATTCCAGCCAGCCACTCAGTTTTTCTGAGGTCAATCCATTCAATGCTCTCTCTGCTCTCATTTCCTGTGGGCAAAATGAGGTGGGACATGAAGAGGTTCTAGAAAGATCCTCAAAGGACTCTTCTTATAAAGACATCTTTTATCCCTTAATTAAAGATAGGTTCATACCTAGAGTTGCTCACACAGAAACCTAGGATCATCCATGGAGCGCCCCACCCTGATTGTCAGCAAACCCTACCCACTCTGCAGTGTGATATCAGCATTGGCCGCCCTGCCCTGCTCCTGATGCCCCACTATCCCCTGTTGTCCTCACCTGTGTGGCTGCAGCCCGGTCCTACCCCAGCACAGTGCTCAAAGAGACAGTATGACCCACTCAGCAGTTCATATACAGGTTTGCCAGGTGGTGCCCTTAGAGTACCACAGACCGGGTGATCCAAACAACACAGACATATTGTCTCCTAGCTCCAGAAGCTGAAAGCCCAAGATCATGGTCCTTGCATCCAGCAGGGGCCCCCTTTCTGTGTCACCTCAAGATGGAAAATGAGGACATAAGAGTGCCTGAGGGTGAAAAGTAGGGTTACCTCTGCTTTTATAAGGAAAATACTCTCATGGATAAGGACCCTACCACCTTGATAATGGCAATCTATTCATGAAAGCAGAGTCCTCATGACCTAACCACGTCTCCACAGGGCTGCTCTTGGGGTTAGGTTTCTAATGGATGGATTTGGGGAAATGAACTCTAATCATAGGCCTGAGTCCTGAGAGGATCCATCAACAACTCTTTGCTAAACAGCTGTGGTGGAGCAGGTTTTGTGTCTGATGCTGGGAAGAGAACAATGAACACAGCAAACACAGCTCCTCTCAATAGTCTTACACCCCTGGGAGGTCAGACTGACTGAGCCCATCTGTGCAGGGTGCAGGGTGGGAGCAGCACTTACAACAGGCCAATCAGCTCTTTAAGGGGGAGGGTACCTCAGGGTCTGTCTTCTCCGCCAGCTAAAAAAGAAGTGTGGCCAGATGCTGGGGAATGAGAGAGCATTCTAGTCATTTCAGAGGAGAGTATACCGTCACCCTCTCTCCAGATGGGCGAATGAGATTTTTCATGTGAAAAGGGGCTAGGTTGGCAGTTACACCCCACGTTTTTAGAAGATTGATCATAGAAAATGAGAGTCAAGGGGTGATGATAGAAGATTGTAATCCCACATAAGTAAGGAGCCTAGGAGCCATTGGTGAGGACACTTAGAGAAAAGTTTGGACAGGAGAGATGCTGCTTACTGCAAGCCCCAAATTCAGGAGGCAGAGCAAGAAGATTGCAAGTTCAAATCCAGCCTGGACCACACAGTGAAACCTGTCCCAGAAAAAAAGCAGAGAGAGGAAAAATGGAAAAGGAGAAAAGATAAAATATCCTGCCAGCAACAACAGTCCCATCGGGTTTCCTATTGTACCTGGTACTAGAGAAAACCCATCCAGGTCATACAATTAGTATGCTAAGGGTCTGTATATGCTGTTATGCTATAACTCAATTTGTTTATATTGAAGTACGTTATTCACTCTGATGTGAAAGTTATTAGAAATAGAATAGCTCTACCTTAGCTCAAATATGAGGGAAACGTGCTTTAACACAGACAGTCCAGAGTGAGCATGATCAACATGATCAGATGAGCAGGAAGGTCCTATAATCAATCATCTGCAATTCCTGGCAGCACCTATTAGGCACTGAATGCCAATCATTGCCTAATGACAATTGACAATGACAGACACACAGAAATCAAACAGGGGCTAGGGATCTAGCTCTGTGGTAGAGTGCTTGCCTAGCATGAGCAAAGACCTGGGCTCAATCCCCAGCACTACCTGACACTGGGAACAGTTTGTATTCTCAGTCCTCAGAAGTGGAACCGAGAGTCAGTTCAAGGTCGTCCTCAGCTTCATAGCAAGATCCAGGATAGCCTGGGCTACATAGAAACTTGTCTCAAAAGATACGCTACTTTGTTTGAAATATTAATAAATCTAGCCATAAAACTTATCATTTGTTAGTCCAGTCCCTTTTTGTTTTTATATGTTAGCTGGGGATGAAATTGTTACTTGTTGAGAATAATGAAAAAAGAATCATGTTTAAATTGGACACACACAAAAGAAAAAAAAATTGAAATCTGCAGCATACCCCTGAAAAAAATCCCTTCATTCTCTAAAATTCTGTGATCTCATGATTATTTTTGAAGCTTTCAAAGAGCCCAGTTCAGCTCATAACCCTGAGCAGATCCATTTCTAGTTACTTTCCTTCATGGTGTCTCAAGTTCACAGGAAATTCTAAAGAACAATACTTGGTCCTGAACTTGGCAGTCCCACAGCTTCTCTCAACCTTATCAATGTAGCATATTGACTTCATCAGCTTACATTTGTAGTGTTTCACCCTTAAACCAGAATGTCCCATGGTAAACAGCAGACATGACTTGTTGCCCTAGAAGAATGAAATTCCCAAGGTCTCAGTGTGACTCACTAACAGATTGGCATCAATCTGAAGTTGTATTTTGTTTGTAGCACAGCGAAGGGAAATGTCATTACATGCAATGTGTTTCTGGGAGGAAAGTATTCCTTGTCTATACAAGAGAGCTTCAAAACCTCATGCACGTCTGACTCAACATTTCCCCTGCTTCTTGGATGCCAGATTTATCACCTTCCTATTTCAGGTTAAGTCTTTGATCTCAAGGACTTTCCCTTAAGTGCTACCTCCACATAATGTGTTTTCAGCCTTAACTGATCTTCCAAGGGATGTGATATGGTCTCAATGCAACGCGACCTCATCATGAGGAAGACCTCTCCTCCCTGCACAGTGGACAAGCCAACCAACTGGCAGAAAATTGAAATAAGGCAACACCTATGAACACAACAACATCTCTTCCAGTTATGAAACTAAAACTCCCTCTGTATGATAAGATGGCTCTGGATTGGAACCGCTGACATGGAGTATCCTCAATGGCTTTCTCACTGTGGTTCTCTGTGAGTCTCTTCAAAAGCAACTTCAGTATGATGCCCAGGAATTTTCAGTGGCCCATGTGTAACAAAGAATCACCCAGATCCTATTGTGTAGAGTCCTGATTTTCAGTTTCTCAGACTGGCATTCTGGAAGCTAAACATACGCTAATACTGGGTTCTATCTAGTGAGCTGTTTGCACCCGTCTTTAGCTCTGGAGCAGTTATTCATTAATACATGGATTCCACCCTAGCTCCTGAGACTTGCTCACTGGGTTGCCCAAATCCATACTCAACAGCACTGTAGTAACCCAAAGAGTCAACGAACTTCCCAGAGGCCTATTAGTCTCCCTGAGGATAAACAGGTGAAAGTCACCAGATCCTTCTTAAATCATTCACATGAGAGCTCTTTGACATTTAACACTTAGTTACTTCTGGATCAAATATATATATTAGTGCTCCTGGTTTGTGTTCACTGGCCCTCTTCCCATTGGCTGAGTAACTATTTAAAACACACACACACACACACACACACACACACACACACACACAAGCATACCATCCTAGCCTCCTAGGTGGGGCTTTTGTGAATTCTCACTGGGGTATTAAAGATTTAAATGTGTTAAATTTTATCACATTTAAATGAACTTGTCTGTGCTGTAGAATACCACCACTAAGGGGCAGATAAAATTGTGATTTTCCCATTATCAGAGTGGAAAACCCCATGGTATTTGTTCAAGGTCACAGAACTAGACGGAAACAAGCATTACTGACTTGGGAAGTAGGACTGTAGTGTCTGAATCTCTCAGTCGGGTTTCTAAATCTCATGTGGTGTTTAAACAGACACCATAGGCCTTAGTCTCCCAGGGGAAAGAGTGCATCTCTACTCCCCCGTCATCTGAGTAGCTCCAGAGAGTATAGCAAACATAAACATGTGGAACACTTTCATGCTGCTACTTAAGTATGCTAAGGGGACGTCACAGGGACATCTTTCAGAACAACCTCACAGCCGCCAGCAGGTGATCCTCTGGGTGTCTCATGAAAACATGGTGTCAGTGTTTGAAATCTCGTATCATCTTCCCTCAGACATGCAGACTAGGCCAGTGAGGTGACCCAGCAGGTAAAGGCATCTGGTGACCTGAGTTCAATCCCTGGGACCCACATAGTGGAAGGAGAGAACCCACTCCTAAAAGTTGTCCTCTGGCCTCCATATCAGGTACAATGGCATGCAAACACATATACACAAATGAATAAATATTTCCAAAACATGCAGTGTTAAGAAGGGTATAATTACTATCTTGGCTTCATACATGACAACATATGATCACAGTAAGGATGTGGAACCTGGGTCTTCTCAACCCAGGCCTTGAGTTTTCCCACTAACCCTGTGTCTACCTTCTTCCCAAAAACTAACAAAGCTCATTATCTCCCCTAACACCCACTCTGAACTTTCTCTTCTACAAGCATGCGGGCTATGCGGTGCAATTTACACAACAAATTCACAACAGCAGGCTATAATAATCTTTATAATGAAAAGCAAGAATAGCAGATGTTCCTACAGCCCACCTATTCTTTTGAATTTTGCTATGAGGAGCACCAGAATGAGAGTTAATTAGGAAACATGCAGGTGGGTTTGAATTCTAGACTTGGGTGGCACAACTGTTTTTGGGTAATTTGGATGGGTATAGCACATGGTTGTGAGTGAGTAGGTGCACAGAGAGAGCAGGCTAAAGATGGAAAAGAGATTACCAACCGTTACCAAGCTGTATATGCTCTAACCTTGGGTGATGAAATATTGTCACCATAATTCTCTTCCTACTACCCTGCTCTCTTTTCTTTCAGTGTCCCATCCCTGCTTTATATGTTAATTATCTATTGGTTCATCATCTGTTTTCTTGCTAACAGTTAAGCTCACAGGACAAGGATTTGATTTGTCCTTGGGTTCTCCCTGGGAACTAGAACAGCCTGAGAACCTTTGTTTGTGAAAATTAATTGACAAGAGAGTTTGTCAAAAGGGGGAGGCCTGATGTTCACAAACCAACTACTAAATGTAGAGACATTTGGAAAGCTTAAGTGTAAAATAATCCCATTTTTATGAGAGGCCCATGTGCAGAACTCTCTTTATTGTGTCCTGCTGTCTCAATGGGAAAGTAAAGCTACATCCTCTTTTCTTTGTCTCACCTCCACCAAGAATAGCATTTGAACAAGTTTGGAAAACCCAGCTATCAATCAAGTAGGATACAGATAAAGAATACAGGGGGGAACTGGGTATGGTGACAAACACCTGTAATCCTGATGCCAGGGAGCCTCATGCAAGAGGATTCCAAGTTCGAGGCCACCCTGTGCTATATAGTGAAACCCTGACTGAAAATCAGTTTTACAGGAACTGATGAGGTGGCTCATTTGCTGAACTGCTGAAGATCTGAGTTCAGATCCCCAGCACCCATGTAAAACCTAGATGCAACAGTTCATGTCTGCAACTCCAGCACTGGGGCCAAATGGGAGACAGGAAAGAAAAAAACAGAACTCACTGGCCAGTCCTAACAACTGATATGCTCTGGGTTAAGAGACCTTGTCTCAAAAAAATAAAGTGAAGAGAAACAAAGATACCTAATCTCAACCTCTGGCCTCTACATATGTGTGCATATCCATCCATGCACACACATACACACACACACACACACACATAAACATAGACATATATCACAACAAAAACACTTGCAAAAATGACCAACAAGAGATGAACCTACAGGTGTCCCCTTGAATGTTCATTTTCCTACCACTCCAATGGTCATGTGTGTTTTCAAGAAATTATTCTCTAGTCTCTGAAAATTAAGAGACTGGTCATTCATATCTAGTGCTGGAAAGAACTAAGACACCAACCCTATTTTTAATAATTCATAAAGAAATTAATGTGGAAATACCAGCGCACGGTTGGGGTCATTCATCAGAAGGTTCCCTTTCCAGAGAGCTCTCAGACATCACTTTGTCTCCATTGTATGGCAATAGGCTGGTGGGTAGAAAGCCTTGTGACCCATATTGCATGAGTGGGAATTACTAACGAACATCTCTACAAACCACATAAAGAATTGAGGACAAGTTGTGAAACTGAAAATCGTCAGCATGGGCTGGGAAGATAGCTTGATCAGCTCAGGGCTTGCCTAGCAAGCATGAAGACTTGAATTCAAGTGACAAAAAATGGGACATAGTCCATGCTTATAGTTCCAGTGCCGAGAATGTGAGTCAGGCAAGTCTCTGGGGCTTGCTAGGAAGTCATTCTAGCCTATTTGGTGAACCACAAGCCACTGAGAGACTCTATGTCAATACAAAAAGCAAACTGGATGTCTCCTGAGAAATAACAGCTAAAGTTGTAGCCTTTCCACACCCATATGCATACGCATGCATCTGCACAAAGGCATGCACACACACCAAAAACAAAAACACAGTTTTAAAGCCTTAATCTCCCTAAAAGTTTTTGAAGATAGTTATAACATCATTCCTAAAGAAAAATGTGTAATAAAGAGGTATTGCTTTCTGGCATGCATCTGTGGTTAAAATGGACCAAGAAGACATTTGTCTCCCCCAAAGGATAGAGAAAATTTATTACCCACAAATACGACATGGAAAATGAAATTATGTTCCAGCAGGAATGAACTGTAATTTCATCCAAGTGAGTTACTAAGAGAGATTTCAGAGGGGAGAGAGAGCAATCGGCTCTTTTCCTCTCAGAGATCAAAAACATGTGAGAATTATGCTACAAAAAAAAAAATTACAGAGCCTGAGGCTGGAAAATGACAGAAATAGCCACTGAAGCCCAAGAAAACAGTTCATCAGCTGCATTTTAAGAAAGCGGGTCTACATTGTATGGTGGCCCAGGATTAGCCTGCTAAGATAAGAAGCGTACCATTAGAACATTTGTTTTCCCTTGGACTTTAGTCAGCAGGAAGCTGTGCTGTTCCCTAAATAGGCTAGAGTACTCAGCCTTCCTGAGTAGAGAGTGTATTTTGAGTTCCCTTTTTCCAGAAGTTGTAATGGGTTCAAATGAATTCATTTTTCTGCCTGTTCTCTGTCCTTCTAGGGACCAATGACCCATATTTCTGAAACTGTGTGGAATTTGGTATATGATGAGTAACATCAAAACACAATCTGGGGGCTGGAGAGATGGCTCAGCGGTTAAGAGCACTGGCTGCTCTTCCAGAGGTCATGAGTTCAATTCCCAGCAACCACATGGTGGCTCACAACCATCCATAATGAAATCTGGTGCCCTCTTCTGGCCTGCAGATATACCTGCAGACAGAACACTGTATACATAATAAATAAATCTTTAAAAAAAAAAAAAAAAAACACAAGCTGGCACAGCCTACCCCTTCCCAGTACTCTCCATTTCTGATGGTGCAATCAGTCATGTTATCTGTACCTGGCTTTGTCCCTAAGTATCCGTAAATGTTTTACGTCATGCTTGACTATGTGAGCAAGTGGAGATGGGACTAGAAGCCAGAGCATGGAGCCAGAAAGTTCGTGGGCCAATCACTACCTGGACCTCCAGGTCTTTGATTCCTCCTCATTTAAATGGGAGGAGATGCTTCCTGACCTCATGACTGCTGAAAAGTCAGGAGGAAAGGCTGGCGATTTTCACACATGATGGTGACAATTGCCGTCGTCTCCAGTGATACACAGACACACCAGCAGGTTATCAAATGCTAGTCATTACGATATATCCATTAGTGTTGTTAGTGGAGTGTGCAGGGGGGTGTACATGAGTGTGTTATTTGTGTGTGTGAGCCTGTGTGTGTATGAGTAGGGGTGTGAGTGTGTGTGAACATGTGTGTGAGTGCATGTGAGCATGTATGAGTAGGTGTGTATGGGTGCGTATGTGAGCAGATATGTGAGTGTGTGTGTATGAGTGTGTGTGAGTGGATGTATGAGTGAGTGCGTATGTGAACATGTGTGTATTTGTGTGTACGAGCATGTGTGAGCAAGTGTTTGAGTGTGTATGTAAGTATGTGTGTGTGAGTGGGTGTATGAGTGTGTATGAGTGTGTGTGAACATATGTGTGAGTGTGTGTGAGCAGGTGTGTATGTGAGCACGTGTGTTTCAGTGTATGTATAGGCATGTGTGAGTGGGTATGTGTATGAGTGTGTGTAAGTAGTTGTGTGAGCAGGTGTGTGAGCCTCTGTGTGCAAGTGTGTATATGAGTGTGTGTGTGTGTGTGTGTGTGTGTGTGTGTGTGTGTGTGTGTGTG
>CAJQZJ010004381.1:14664244-14687081 GCA_907164525.1 Lophiomys imhausi | reverse complement strand
TTCTACCTTCCGGTACTTCTTCACACTAAATAAGAATGTCTGTTTTCTAGTTCCCATCCCTAACTCTCAGATGTCTATTCTTTTTTTTTTTTCTCAACATTTATTTATTCGAGTTCCATCTCAATCCAAGTCCCCTCCCTCCTCCCCACCCAGTCCCACCCTCCTGCTCTCTTCCCCCTCACCCTCCTATCTTTTTTTAAAAGGTGTATCTCCCCCCAACATCTTCCCATTTTAGTCCAATAAGAGGCTCTTTTTCTTATAACAGTAAATACAATACAAAATAATAAGGACAATTAGGCAACAATTATGAAAATTATAAGGTGTAACATAACATTCCCAATGTCCAGTCCATACGTATTTGGCAATGAATAATAATATTCTATTATCTATCAGTCTCGATGAGTTTAAAGTTCTATGCCTAACTCAGTTTCCATCCTAACTTGCATTACCAACTTAAAAAACATCTTCTTAGATCTAGAACATCCTTTTAATTCCTAAGCAACTTAAAACGTAGATCACAGATGTCTATTTTTTTTGTGTGTGTTGTGTTTTTGTTTTTTTTAATAATTTATTTTTTATTTCTTCAAGTTACATCTCAATCACAATCCCCTCCCTACTCCCCCCTCCAGTCCCACCCTTCCACCCTCCTCCCCCTCAGCCCCACCATCCTCTTCCCTTCTTTTTTTTTTTAGTTTAAGGTATTTATTTTTCCCCCCAACAGCTCTCCCTTTCAGTCCAAATAATGGTTCTTTTTCTTATAACTATAAATACAATACAAAACAACAGAAATAAATAGGCCACGATTATAAGAGTTATATGGCTTAGCATACATTCCCAATGTCCAGTCCATATGTATTTGGCACCTGACTTTAACATTCTACTATCTAACCATCTCCATGAGTTTAAAGTTCTATATCTAACTCAGCTTTCATACTAACTTGCCTCATAATTTTAAAAATATCTTCTTAGATCCAGAACACCCTCTTGATTCCTAAACAACTCAAAATTTAACTATGAGACTCTAGCTATCTATTCTTCAACCACCTCAGAGACCTGAGAGGGATAAATATATCTGATTATATAGGAAGTGCAGGGCCTGCAGCTTCCAAAACTAAAAAATGACATACCAGTGGCTGCCTGGACAGTTCCCATTTTCTCTCCATACATTACAGCATCAATCTTCAGCCATTTGGCCCCATTTCTCTGACAGACATTGGTTGTAGAGCAGGAATTATGAAGGACTTACCTACCCTGTCTTGGCAGAGCTAGGCTGTCGACTTACCTGCTTCCAAGTTTTGTCCTTTTTGGACAGAAGTCTGTCTACAGTTGAAGCAAGTGGTTTTTCTTGCCAAGAGAATGGCTTACCACCAATTCAATCATCTCCCACTGGAGATTCTCTGATGCTCATCTTCTACTTGGAGTAATATAGGGGGTGCTGTCAGGAGCTGACATGACAGATGTCTATTCTTAAGTGCCCTTTAGAAAACATGCTAATTAAATTATGAAAGTAGAGAGGGGAGAAGGCAAGGGGGGAACAAAACACAAACCATGAAATTACATTTTTGTCTCTTCCATACACCCCTACTTTCCATGATACCCAAGAAAGACATCCAGGCACAGCTGGGATTTAGTAGCTATCTTTGCTCCATAGAAGGGGCGGGTCCTTGAAGGTGTCCACTCAGTTCAATTTATGATTAAACATTGTATTTGTCACCCGAGAGCCCATCTCTCATGCGTTCTACCTACCTGCTACTCTCATTGCTGTGTCTATGCCATTAGCTTGGAAATAGACCATCTCAAACCACTAATCTCTAATAAAACACTGCATTTTTGTAAATACATGATTTTTTTCCTATTCAGTAACTGATGTTTTTAAGTTGATATAGTTCACCACCTTGAACAACATGGCTCATATACTGTTAACTGGATTTCCCATTTGTGCCATTGAAGAATTATGTGGAAAATACAGAGAGAAAAGCAATGTTTTGGAAACAGTGAAAGGAAGGGAGCTAATTGAATTTAAATTAGACACAGCAATAACTTAAAATGTAATTGAAAGCTTCAAAGAGAACCCGTGTTTCATATGGCATAAAAATTCCTTTAGGATAAACTATTTTAGTGTCATAGCTTTGATATGTAATATCACAATCCATTTGTTTAATGAATCTCAAATACTTTTTGATGTAAAAGTATATGGAGTTTCCTATGTTCAGAAATCTTTAAATAAGTATATAAGCTTTATTTTGATGACTCTGAAGAGGAATAAAGATTTTATCTGTTCTGGGGATATATGTCAGTGGTAGAGTACTTGACTAGTGATGTGTGAGACTTTGGGTTCAATCCCCAAAACTGAAGAAAGAGGACAGAGGTAAGAAGGCGGGAGGGAAGGAAGGAAGGAAACAATGACATGTTTCTGGTTCCAAATTCCCATTATTATCTTTTAATAGGATGATATTTTTTTGTTGTTGTTTGTTTTTTGAGACAGGGTTTCTCTGTGTGTCCCTGGCTATCCTGAACTTACTTTGTGCACCAGACTAGCCTTGAACTCACAGAGATCCGACTGCTTCTGCCTCCTGAGTGCTGGGATTAAAGGAGTGCGCCACCACACCCAGCAATTACAGAGGGCTGTGAACTGCCATGTGGGTGCTGGGATTTGAACAGGGGTCCTTTGGAGTAGCCAGTGCTCTTAGCTGCTGAGCCACATCTCCAGCTCCACATTTATTGTTTTTTTTTATTATTATTCTCTCATATATCACATCCCAGCTTGGAGTCTCCCTTCCTTCTCCTCTCCCCAGTTTCTCCCCTCAACTTTCCCTTTACCCCAGATCCATCCTCCCTTTCACCTCCCCCCAGAAAAGAGCAGGATATCAACCAAATGTGGCATAACAAGCTACAATAAGACCAGGGACATATTCTTACATCACGACCAGATGGGACAACACAGTAAGAGGAAAAGGGCCCCAAAGGCAGGCAAAAGAGTCAGAGACAGCCCCTCATCCCACTGTTAAGAATCCCACAAGAACGCTAAGCTACACAACCATATAACACATATGCAGAGGACCTAGGTCAGATCCATACAGGCTCCCTGATCTCTGCGATCACTTGAGTCCTGGTCAGTTGATTCTGTGGTCCTTGTTCTTGTGGTGTCCTTAACTTCACACAGAAGGACTCTAAGTTGCTAGGAGGTCTTCACATAGGCTCTATTGGGAAACTGTAATGCTGTGTATTTTCCAGTTGTCTAATAGTAGGTGCTTTGGGTGTCTTTTTAGTTGAAAATATATTAAATCTGCATTGGCTTTGAGAGCATCATTCTTATAAAACTGGCCAATAGGGTGGGGCAGGGAATCAGTCTAATGTTACCTGTGACTGCCTGCCAAACTCTGACATCATCCTCATCCTTAGAAGTGCACTTCCTCTAGGTGCTCCCATGACCGTGTGCACCTTGATGTCCAAGCCTAGGGCTCAGCCTCACATTCTTCCCAGTTCTCCTCTTCCTCTGTCCCTCCATCCAGATCGGTTCAGACTATTCTCACCCTCAGTTCCTGCTGCTGCTCTGTATAGCGTCTGAAAACTAGAGTCTCACTTACTAGCCTCTGTTTGAGATCAAGTTAATCCTTACCCCAGACAGGAGGTAAGTGGGTTACAGAGGAGCCCCACCTTAACTGGCTCAAAGCGTGCCGTCCAGGGGCTAGGAGTTGTTGTGTCCCCATCACCACCGTCCATCCAGGGCTCTTACTCCAAGCTACTGCCCCACCAGGAAAGTACTGCCCTAAAAAGACAAGGTATAGGATAAACAAGAGATCACATGACCTAGGGGACCTTTGTTTCTGAGAATGGGACAATCTGAATTTTTTTTTAATTTATTTTGTATTTCTTCAAGTTACATCTCAATCACAATCCCCTCCCTACTCCCTCCTCCAATCCCACCCTCCCACCCTCTCTCCCTCTCAACCCCTATCCTCTTCCCCTTTTTTTAAAGTTTAAGGTATTTCTTTTTCCCCCCAACAGCTCCCCCTTTCAGTCCAACAAATGGTTCTTTCTCTTATAACAATAAATATAATACAAACCAACAGAAATAAGTAGGCCACAATTCTGAGAGTTATATGGCTTAGCATACATTCCCAGTGCCCAGTCCATACGTATTTGGCACCTGACTTTAACATTCTACTATCTATCTCCATGAGTTTAAAGTTCTATATCCAACTCAGCTTTCATACTAACTTACATCACAATTTTATTTTATTTATTTATTTTTTAATGTTTTTTTTTGGTTTTGGTTTTTCGAGACAGGGTTTCTCTGAATATCTCTGGCTGTCCTGGACTCGCTTTGTAGACCAGGCTGGCCTCGAACTCACAAAGATCCGCCTGCCTCTGCCTCCCAAGTGCTGGGATTAAAGGCGTGCGCCACCACCGCCTGGCTATTACATCACAATTTTAAAAACATCTTCTTAGATCCAGAACACCCTCTTGATTCCTAAACAACTCAAAATTTAACTATGAGACTCTAGCTATCTATTCTTCAACCACCTCAGAGACCTGAGAGGGATAAATATATCTGATTATATAGGAAGTGCAGGGCCCTTAGCTTCCAAAACTAAGAAATGACATACCAGTGGCTGCCTGGACAGTTCCCAATTTCTCTCCATACATTATAGCATCAATCTTCAGCCGTTTGGCCCTGTTTCTCCAACAGACATTGATTGTAGAGCAGGAATTATGAAGGACTTACCTACCCTGTCTTGGCAGAGCTAGGCTGTCGACTTACCTGCTTCCAAGTTTGGGACCACTGAATTTTAAAGCAGCTCCAAGGCGTGACTAGGACATGTCAGCTAAGGGGAAATTCCTCTTTCTTTTCTCTTTAAACAGCTCTGATCAACGGGTCCCCTGTTCCACTTCTTACCACGGTTCTGGTTTGCACTCAAGTGATGGTGTCACAAAAGCGGGACCCATGGGCCTTCCAGAAATAAGACAAGTGCCAACCGTTGTGATTGAATGTGACGACAATAAAGAAAATGTGCCTCACGAATCTGACTATGAAGACTCATCCTGCCTGTACACACGGGAAGAGGAGGAGGAGGATGAAGATGACGACGCCTCACTGTACACCAGTATGTGCAGGCAGACTTTCCATGGTGGTGGGGAAGTGCGGTACTGTAGACACAGCACAAAACAGCTGCCTGAAGATCTGGTTTTAACTGGGCCCTAAGTCACAGGACGGCTCAGGTGACTTCTCCAGGCCCCACTTCCTTAAGCAGTAATAAGAGAGAGTAAATATCATCTATAGGGTGTCCTAGCTATATACATCACACCACTATTTTATCACCTCCTACCTCTGTCTTGGTTGCTTTCATGAAGGTAACCCTCTTTTTCAAACAACAAGGGGTCAGAGGAGGTAGAGCTTAAAAGTCTGTTCCGCATGTGTAAACCTAGCTACTGTGTAGGACGCCTATTCATGTTCAAGTGTACCTCATCTGCTTTAGAAAACCTGAATTTAAGTTCTCCATTGAAGACCTTTAACTATATTAAGAAATAGAGAAAGCAAGTTGATCGTCTATCAATCTGGCCATGAATAACCAGGGTCCAATGGTGTGAGGATGGCTAAGCTGACATGAGGCCAATTGTTTAACAAGTGAATTTATCGCAATGGCAGGCATTTGTTGCCTATATAGCATGGTACCAGCAATGAGCTAAGATTGTGTTCTCAAGTCTCTATCTTAAAACCATCTTAGGTCATCAATGGTCCCATTTTATTGGTAAATGGAAAAAGGAAGGGTAGAAGTGATAGGGGGAGAAAGAACCATAGAGATGTAGTCAGAGGCTGCAAAGACACATGAGTGGAAGGGGCAGCTGCTGAGTCCATTTGTCATGTGGCTGAGCGTCGAAGCCTCTGTGCCAGGGTTTCTCACCTTGGCACCCTTGACCTTGTGGGCCAGATCATTCTTTGTTGTGAAGGTGATCCTGACTATCACAGTGTGATTGGGAGCCTCCAGGGTCTCCACCAGCTAGACAGCAGGACCAACTGCAACCTAACCTTCAACAACCAAAAACTCCTCTAGACCTCTCCAGCTGCTCACTAAAGAGCCAAGTCAACTCTGGTTGGAGCCACAGATTTATAGCAGCATCCCTGTATGCTCAGAAAACTGTACGTCCAAAAGAAAGAGCAATCCCAGAATATTGAGGACCATTTTATGGTCCTCAACTCTGCACTCACCCCAAATGGTCCCACCTTGACCACAGAGTGTTATATTATCTTCCTTTGGATGCCCCAGAATCCAGGTAGCTGCTCTTGTCTGCCTCCTGGGGATTCCCACAAGCCTGCTGCCTGTGGGAAACACCCACTGTCTTGGCAGCAGCGCTGTTCTGTACAGCCTTTCCTAGCTGCTAAGACCTCTGTCCTGCCTGTTCCTCTCCCCCTTTATGGCACTACACAGCAGGTGCTGTCCTCCTTTGTGATGTTGCTGGGGATTTCTAGAGAGAGAAATCCTTCCTCCTCTTCCCTCCTAATATGTCACACACTGTGTGAAGTGTCTAAAGCCTGGCAATGGCGGCAATGCTAAGAACTCGGGCTTTAGTGTTCTTGAGTATGAAGCCCTTTGTGTGTGTCTTCCTGCCCTTTGCTTTTTAACCCACCCATGGTTGGTCTCGTGGACATCCGGGCAGATAGGTACATGTGTGAGCTGAGTGTTTTCTCCCTCCACAGGCTCTCTGGCCATGAAGGTCTGCAGGAAGGACTCCTTAGCCATCAAACTCAGCAACAGGCCCTCTAAGCGAGAACTCGAAGAAAAGAACATCCTCCCCAGGCAGACAGATGAGGAGCGGCTGGAGCTTAGACAGCAAATTGGCACCAAGCTAACAAGGTGGGAAAGCAACAACACTGCCCTTCTGACCCCAGGACAGGTTCTATGGCTTAGTGGAACTGTACAGTCTCCATCTCCAACCTGCTTCTTGGTATCTCTTAGCAACTTAACTGCATACAAAGCCAGTGGATAGCAACTTGTGTTGCCCATACAGTCCCCCCCCTCCACTAAGCCAAATCTTCCAGTTTTCATTTGATTCAAGGGTTAGGATTGAAGAACTATATGCAAAGGACTTGTGATTTGGCTACCTATGTATACAATCAAGCATGCTCTCTGTTATACAGTCAAGTGTTTAGTAGTGATGCCTCCTTGCTGCACTCTGAATGGTGTCTGTATGGTTATTAAAGTCATAGGGGTAGCTTTGCGTTGCAGTAATATTTTAAACTCTTGTGTATGTTTGTTATTTAAGTCTAAGTTTACATGGTATCAGGTAACATTTACTGAACATTTCCTGTTTATGCATGCTTCTAAGCATTTTAATATATATATATATATAAAATCATTTCTTCTTTGAATTTTTTATAATATAGCCATGTTAATGCTCAGTTTACAGTTGAGGACATCAGGTTTATAGAACTTTACTTACTGTCGTAGCTACTTTTCTTTTACTGCATATTACTATATATAGCTTCTTTGTCATAATTAACTTGGTTTCTTCTTCTTCTGGGGAGTGCTGTGGTAATGATACTGGGCTATGTGATGTAGTCATTATTGATATGATTTAGCATTGTGTGACATAGTCAATAAGTGTGGAGAACAAAAATAACAGAACACACACACATATATACATTTTCTTGTTCACTTGAGCTTACCTTCTCTGTATGTACATTCGTGTGTGTGTGTGTGTGTCATCATCTCTATCTCATTGAATTGAAGTGACATGGCCACTGTACAGTTATCTGGATGGACCAGTGATAATTACAACTCTCCAGAAAGCCCAACCCATTTAGATATCATGGCTATTAAATAGTTATCTTTCTACTGAGTTTAACCTCCCATGAATTCCCATCCATGGCCTTGTCCTCTTCCTTGTAGAGCTACTCAAAGCACACCCCACCCCCCAGTCAGCCATGCTTAGATTGGAGACAATATATACACACTGTCTTGTTGGACAGTGATGGTGACCTAGACCTAGTCTCTCAGACAACTTATAACGTGACCTGGGGGCTGGGGTGGAGTGTGTGGTTCTGAACTGCCTCCTGACCCAGCATGTTCCAGGATAAACTTAGTTCAAATGAGGTTATCCTTAGATCGGGGCACTCCAGGAGAAAAGGAAAGGAGCGCTTGCTCGGCCCTGGTCTTTCCCAATGTCCAGCTCCACCCATGCATGTAAATATCTTTTATTATAGATGTTTTTCTTCACCTCCCACTTCCCAGACTTTGCTATAGAGCAAACAGAGGCTGCAGTATATGGAGGCTCATCGAGAGACTTCTTCCTAGATAGAGTAAGATACCAGCATATCTGGCTGCCTAATGTAACATTGTGGCAGAAAGGGACAAGGGGTCAAGATCAGCACAAGAAGATCAACAGAACCAAACAATCTAGGACCCTAGAGGCTTATAGAGACTGAAACGCTAACCAAAAAAAGAAAAAAAGAAAACGAAAGAAAGAAAGAGCCTGGCAGTGCACGCCTTTAATCCCAGCACTTGAGAGGCAGAGGCTGGTGGATCTCTGTGAGTTCAAGGCCAGCCTGATCTACATAGTGAGTCCAGGAAAGCCAGGGCTGTTACACAGAGAACCCCTGTTTCAAAAAAAAAAAAAAAAAAAAAAAAAAAGGAAAGAAAGAAAGAAGGAAGGAAGGAAAGAAAGAAGAAAAGAAAAGAAAAAGAAAAAAAGTTCGCCTGGACCTAGTCCCCCTACACAAATGTAAATGACGGGCGGGAGGAGGGCAGTCCCAGGGACTTTGTTATCTTTTAGTGGGACTCTTTACCTTAACTGAGCTGCCATGTCGGGCCCAGATCAAGAGGAAGCTCTTAGCCTTCATGTGACTGATGAACTGAGGGGGGCTGATATGTGGAGGCCCCCCTCACACTGAAGGAGAAGAGGGTGTAGATGGGAGAGGGAGTAGAGGGTAAGAGAGAGGGGCTGGAAGGGAAGGAGGAATGTGGCTGCAATCAAGATGTAACTTGAATTGGTAAATAAATGTTTTTTAAAAAGACAAAAAAAAAAAAGAATGAAAGTGAGAAATAAGGAGAGGAAGAGATGAGAGATGAAGAAAGCATCCCTAGCCGGGCGGTGGTGGCGCACGCCTTTAATCCTAGCACTTGGGAGGCAGAGGCAGGCGGATCTTTGCGAGTTCAAGGCCAGCCTGGTCTACAAAATGAGTCCAGGACAGCCAGGGCTACACAGAGAAACCCTGTCTCGAAAAACCAAAAAAAAAAAAAAAAAAAAAGAAAGCATCCCTGTCCCCCTGATAAGTGGAAAAGAACATTTTTGTTCTCTATCATTCTTCTCAAAGAGAGAATGCTCCCAGCTTCTCGTTCTGCATGCACAACCATACCCCACAACTGTAATTCTCTGGAAGTCATGGCTAAACTCAGAAGGGGAAGAGACATGGTTATCTGTGTTTGGAAAAGCTTTATGTTCAAACCATTGTCCAAGAAACCCTTCCTCTTACAACCCATCTTCTTGAGTTTTTTTTTTTTTTTTTTTCGAGACAGGGTCTCTCTGTGTAACAGCCCTGGCTGTCCTGGACTTGCTCTGTAGACCAGGCTGGCCTCAAACTCACAGAGATCCGCACAACCCATCTTCTTTACCAACACATAAATATTGCTGGGAGTCCATCAGAGCCACTGAAGACCCACCATAGTGTTTGTCTACCCTCCGCCATCTTTCCTAGTGGCTAGAGGGATGCACCGAACAAGGAGGAGGATAGCAGTGGGGAGTGTGGTGCTGGTGACATTCAAGGCACTTCATTCTTTCGACTGGAGTGTTTCTTTCCTATGATAAGACTTTTGGCAGCTTCAGTTGAGTTATAGGGCCGAACCTGAAGGAGGAACATCAGGGTTGTACAGTGTTTCATAACTCAGATGGAGAAGCCACCATCTGCATTGCAGAGCCATCCCTGCCAACATGGATTCACACTCAGAGAGCTTTATAGACTATTCTCTTTAGAATGAGGACCCAGATCTACTCCACCAGCCAGTCACTGATCCTGAAACCAAGGCAAGAAAGTCTGGGCCAGAGATTAACCAAGCTGTTCCAGGATAAGACATGGAGCTTCGGGGCTATAATTCCTCAGTCATCATTTGTGCCCCACCCCCCCCCCCCCCCCAACTTCCCAGGCTAAAATTCTGATCACATACACACTGCATGCTTTGTTATTACAAAAAAAAAAGTGAAGAAGAATATAGAAGTCTGTTCAAGAGCTTGTCAGACTGTGGGATTCTGAACGATAGCAGAAATATACTGAAAATCGTAAGCTCCTTGAAACCCTCCAGCCAAGTGTGTGGTCCTCACAGAGTGAGCAAAAAAGAAAGCTTTACTTTAGCCTGGTAGTTTTAATAGCTTAAGGGGGAAGAAAAGGTGCAACAGTCCAAGAATAATCCCAGAGTGGGAGTGAGGGACAGTGAGCCGAGTACAGTGAGGCCAATTTCTGCAGAATCTTTCAGCATGAAAGCAGGGTCTCTACCTAGAAGCATAATTGTTTCTCTTTGGTTAGGATTTGAATGTAAAGTATCCCCTACAGATCTAAGTGTTTGAACATTTGGTCTCCAGATGGCGGTGCTGTTTAGGAGGGTTGCAGAAGCCTTAGAGTAGGTGGAGTCCAGCTGGAGAAAATGGAGTGCTGAGGATCAGAGCTCCTTGCAGCTAGAGCTCTCTGCTTCCTGCTCCATGGAGACAAGAGGAGTCCAATGGATGGGGCCACTCTGCCATGACCCCAGCCATGCTTCTCTGCCTGGAACCGGGAGCCAATGAAACCCTTCCTCCCCTTAGCTGCTTCAGCAAGGTGTCTTCTCCCCAGTGCTACTTCCATTAGCATTGCCTTGCAGATGCTTTGGAGCAGACATTTCTGGCTCTCAGTCAAGAAACAGTTAAGATTCTTTTTATAACAAGTGACTGCTTCAGCCAGCCATGGCTGGAGAAGTATGGAATTCTCTAATTAGAGATGGGAACATGGTCAAGAAGTTACACATTGTTGTTGCTCCTTATGTGTACAGACTCATGATTCAAGAGTAGTGCAACATGTACAGGGGTGAGCATGTCTGTCCCCTGGGGAGTTAGGCAGAGACCACAGAATCCCTATTTTAGTTATTTCCTTCTCTTAATTTCCTTATTTATGCTTCATTATAATGTGCTTGGCACATTCATGAAGTAGTTCCTACTTATTTATTAGCTATAAATGAGGAGCATGCAGCTGTGCACAGTGGCACACACTTGGAATCCCAGCTCTTAGGAGTTGGAGGATCAGAAGGATGATGGAGGATCAGAAGGAGATGGAGGATCAGGAGGATCAGAAGTTCAAAGTCATCCCTGCCTACACACCAAATTCAAAGCCAGCCTACACTACACTTGACCCTGTCTAGATGATATAGATGTCAGACAAACAGACAGATAGATGACAGATAGATAGATTAGATAGATAGATAGATAGATATGATAGTAGGTAGGTGGGTAGATAGATGATAGATAGAGATAGATAGATAGATAGATAGATAGATAGATAGATAGATAGATAGATAGATAGATAGATAGAATGAACATGTTGGGGACACCCTGAGATTCCTATTGATGAGAATGCTTAGAATCCAATGGTCTAAAGGTCCCTTATCCAAGCCATGTGAACAATGCTTTTCTCCCCAATAGCACCTAGTTAAGGAAAACATAAAGACCTCAGGACATTTCCTCACTCCAACCAAGACCCCACTGTGAAAGTCCATTGTACATTCTCTCTGGTATCTTCTAGAAAACTTTGAACTTGATCTGTAGGAAGGGGTCACCTTGACTATGGAATCGTAGCAGTCTAGTTTTCTTCAGGAACCAAACTTTCCTTCATCTCCTTCCCCACATGATATTCATCCACATGATTCAAATTTTAATTTCCAATCTAATTTAACACTTCATAAAAAAAAAAAGAGATGTGGAGGCATGCTTCTCAAAGTGTGTATGTAGGGTGACCTGTCAGAGTAACCTCCTGAGAAAGGGATAGCATGTTTCTTCCCTTCTAATTTTAGTTTGGGGTACTGATTTATTGATGAAGTGACTGTATTCAGGATCATTACAATGGGGTTTTCAGGGACAAAGGAGCTAAAACACTGAAGCATGACCTGACTCTGGCCTCAAAGACCCAATGTCCCCAGGGCCTTTGGGGTCAGACAGCATTCCAGCTTTGCCTACAGAGGATCCACAGACTTACCTTCTTGTGGTCCTCTGGGCCATTTGGATTAGATGGGAAGAAAAACCTGTGAAGAGACAAAAAACAGAAGGTGCCTCACAGTAGCCATGGGACCTTCTACTCCACATCCAGCGTGTCAGTAGATGAGATTTAAAGCAGCCTGCCCCCCTCTTCTCCAAGTTTGACAGCCTGAGTTCAACTCTGAAGACCCACATTGTGGAAGGAGAGAGCTGTCTCCCCCAAATTGCCTTCTCATCTCCCCTTGCATACCATGGCATTCCCCCCAAAACACATACACACACACACACGCATATGCACTTGCAGTTGGACATAGCCATGTTAGAAGCTCTGGGAAGGGGAGGGCAGGATGTTTGGGTTCACAAAGGGACTTTCTCCTTGTGGGTTCCCTTCCCTACACTGAAGATGGCCCGTGTCATTTGAGACCTCTCCCTATTTTTCTTCCCTGTGATTGAAAGAAGATGCTGACTCAGTTTAAGCCATCTGGAGCATCTGTTTGCTGGAGATGCTGTGACAAGGTGTCACGAGTTGAGGAGTCAACACAATAGAAACGTTGTCCCCCAGCTCTGGAGCCTGGTGATCTGAGAGCAAGATGTTGTCAGACTGACTCCATCTGCAGTGTGACTGCAGGGAAAGGCGGGCTGTGGCTCTGCAGGCTATGGTAGTCATCCCTCCCCAGCCCCAGACCCATTTCCAGTGGTTTGCTGGAAATGTAAAAACCATTCCTTGACTTGGTTTTTACATCCAACTCTGCCTTCAGTTTCACGTGGCATTCTCCCTAGGTGTGCTCTCCTCTGTAAAAGGTCAACACTTGCATTAGACTAGGAATCCATCTAATAGCCTCGTTTGGAATTGATTCCCTCTATGAAGATCCTGGCTCTATTTTCAAAGGTTCTGAGGGTTAAGGCTTTAACATATAAGTTGGTAGAATACAGAATTCATCTCTGGGATACTTAGGGAAGCATAAGATGACCCTAGAAGAGGGACTGTGACCTCAAGTGCATGTGAGGACAGAAAGATATTGTACAGAAGTGAAACAGGCATTAACAAGATTGTTAACAGGGAGACTTGGGAGCTAGGGTGGGATGAAAAGCCCTTTACATTAAGGAGCCATCTCCACTGAGATGAATCCTCTTGTTGTTTTGAAGAAATAAAAGACCATTTTGTTGTCTCTGAAAAAAAATTGAACTACTAAAATAAAAATTCCAGGTTTTAGTCAGTTTTCCATTACTATTTTTAAAAAAATACCTGAGATAATCAAATGACCAAAAAAAAAAAAAAGGTTTTAACTGTTAAGATTTGTTAAACCCTTTTTTTAGCAGGTTTAGAGTTTTCAAACTGTGATCAATTGGCCCGGGTGCTTTGGGCTCTGTGGTGAGGCAGCACACACGTGCAGGAAGCATGTGATGGCAGGAGGCCCATGGAAAAGCAAAACTTCTCCCCTCATGGAAGCCATGAAGCAGAGAAAGGAATCTTGCTACCTCTCGTTATTTCCAGAGATACCACTGGGTGGATACCAAGTCTTAAGCACAAGGCCGGTAATAGACATTCATCCAAACCATGGCTATTTATATACCAAATGACACATTTGTAGACCGAACTTAGCCCAAGGCTCCCATCTCGGCCCTGGACCACCTGGTTTTAGTCTCGGATCTGACAACTATAATTTATCCTATTTGTAGGGTATCCATGAAGCCCCAGAATGCACTACCATGTTGATGAGGTATCTGCACAGGAACAGCTTGTGTGTCGGGAATGCAGGCACAAGCACGTCCATGTGTGTATCTGTAGCAATTTAGAGTTAATATGTGGGGGGTGCAGAGTGACCTGAATGTGCTTTCTTGTTGAAAGAGATCCTGAGAATGTCATTCCAAGGCATCCTAGATCTGTGTTTTATGCTCCCAACAGTCAGCCAAAGCATTACGATAAGAATCATATAAGATAATATGCACTGAAGGTTGCATGCCTTTAAATAATAATACAGTATTCAACAGACAAAAATTGAAACTCATTTTTTATGCTCACAACCCAGCAGTAAAATACAGCAATTCCAACTTCTAATGCAACATTCATGCTGTTTATTGTTTGATGAGATTGATACTACAAGTCTGACACTCCAGGCACCTCCCTGCAAAGTGGCAAACAGCATGTCCCCTGGGGCCTAAGGACAAATGCTAGGTGTGACTTGGCATCACCCCAGGCTAGATAATTTCTTCTGCTGCAGAAACACATTCTAAAAATAGGAAGACCAATCAGAGGTTGTATGAGTTCTGTTTGGCCTGGGCTTACTTAGTGTCCCTGGGTACACATTGCTGTGAATCCTGCTTGGGAGGAAGAAGGGAGGACAAGAGATTCTTAATTCCATGAATGAAGACCTGGATCATGCATCTTTGTGCTCTCTTTATCATTGTCATCGTCATCATTGTTGTCATGGTTATTTTGGCCGTGGGGGTGGCATGAAAGGGGATATGCTTTAGGAGCAAGAGAGGAATGGGAAGGGAGCAGTGGTATGGCTGTCTTTAGAGCCACATAGCCTGGATAGGAGTGGTTTGTGCTCAGTAAACTTTGTCCCTGGATTCTGAGACCTCTTAGGAAAGTGAAAGAAGAGGCCAGTCACCAAGCTGACTCTCTGTGAGGGGAGCACCTCAGGATGAGCCTGACTCGAATGCAGCGTTGTGCTGGGCCGCATTGCCATCAACAACACAGGGATCAAAGCCTGGAGAGATGGCTCAGTGGTTAGGAGCATATGCTACTCTTATAGAGGACCAGGATTCAGTTCTCAGCACCCACGTGACAATTCACAACCATCCATAACTCCTTCTGGCCTCCATGGGCACTGCATGCATGTAGTGCACATACATATGTGCAGGCAAAACACTCAAACACATAAAATAATAATAAACAAATCTTTCAAAAACACACACAGTGATCCTTTGAGGAGGGAAGATCATTTTAGATTATCCAAATCCTTCATGGACCCACTGCACAAAGCAGAGAATCATTTTTGTAAGCTCCTCAAGGAAGCTGACATCCCCTAATGGATACTCACACCTCCTTAGGCTGCACCCATGTGCCCGACTGGTTTCTTCTTACTACTATTTAATGAAAAGTGAGAAAACTATCCCTAAAGGGAGGTGTGTGAGCAAGGCACTTTGTGAGAGGGCAGAGGGGGGAAGCACACATTTGAGTATTTTAGTTTTCTTTCCGTTCCTGTGATAAAACACTGATCAAAACTAACTTGGTGGGGAAAGGGTTTATTTCATCTCACACTTCCAAGTATAAGAGTGCTTTGTCTGGGGAAGTCAGGGTAAGAATTTAGGGCAGGAACCTGGAGGCAGTAACTGAAGCAGGGACCATGAAGGAACATTGCTTACTGGCTTGCTCCTCATGACTTGCTCTGCCTGCTTTCTTATAGAACCCAGGACCACCTGCCCAGGAATGGCACCTCCCACAGTTGACTGATCCTTCCCGCATTAATCATTTACCAAGAAAATTTTCCCACAGATATGCCCAGAGGTCAATCTAATGAAGGTTCCTACTTCCCTAGTTTGTATCAAGTTGACAAAAACCAGCCAGCCCATAGAGGTTCTGCCATGGAGAGATCTGGATGACTCCTATCCCAGGACCCATGGTGGCTGAACATCTGAAAGCCATGCAGGGACACTTGCATTCTCTTTCCCTCTCACCCCAGTTTCTTACTGAACAGCACATAGTAAAGACTGAGCTGGCGGCTATCAGTATGATGGATTCTTGGCTGCATGTACATGAACATATGTGCACACATATTTGCATGTATGTCTGTGTCTCAGGAGGAGGGGAGTCAGTCTGCAAGCCACACCCAGGATGGTGGGGAACAAAGCCACATCTCTGTCAAGCACTTGAGCTCTGCATCTGTGCCCCACAGCTGCCCCAGAAGCCTGTGCATTTTTCAGTGATGTAGTAAGTGTGAGGTTCAAAAGAGCTGTCTCTGGCCAGTGAGAACAGATTGAACTGTGTTTTAAAATTGCAAGTGTTTTTCAGAAGAGAGGGTCTGTCCCTGGAGATTGTGGGTCTTCTGTCTTTCAGTTTCATGGCTTTTTTTTTTTTAATGTCTGGTTATTCCAGCCATATTTCCAGTTTGGCATGCAGAAGTTGAGGGGGGCATAAGTATATCGGAGTGCAGAGTAAATGGACTGGCAGACTCCTCTGAGCTGCTTTTCTGGTCACTTTCTCGGCTTCTCTGGAGTTGAGTTAAAGGAAATCTTCTGAGACTGGCCCATTAACAGCCCCCTATTGGTTCTCCAGTCGGTTTTCTCCTAAACATTGCTGAGATGATCTCCAGCAACCTTTCTTATTTATTCTTCGCCCTCACACATAGCAGAAAGGAAGGCTCTGACTGTCCAACTACTTGACTAAATGAAATGAGGTCACCTTGACCACCTGCAGCAACAGCGCTGAGGGCACTGGTTCTGGAGATGTACGGTTTGGAAATTTGCTCTTGCTCCAATACGTTCCAGTTAGCGTCTCCTCTCATCCTCCTCATCACAGCCCTGCAAGATGGCTGACACCAGAACTCTCACTTTGTATGTGAGGAAACCGTGCTACTGGATCTTAGACACCAGCCATGGCAAAGAAAAGCACCTCCCCAACCCAGAGTTTCCATGTTTTCTGGCATATCTCTTGGGAGAAACTGGCAGTTAACCTTTTGTTTTTATGTTGTACAGAATGTCCCTCCCAGGCACCTGTGGCTTATTTAGTAAGTTCCCTGAGGCGTGGTGGAGCTCCAAGAGGAGGAATGAGGCACAGAGCAAAAAGAAAATAGAAGATAACGTTCCCTTTGCTGCTTCACTGAGCTTTGTAGTGTTCCCAGTAATGCTGTCTTTAGTGAACAGGAAGCGCTGGAGCCCTGACAGTGGGGCTCAGTTAAGTCGCATGTGCCCATGTAATGCAGGAAGATGCTCAGTGCCGTAGTCCTTGCAGCATGGTCCTCGGGCCAGTGACATCAGCCTTCCTTGAGAACTTGCTAGAAATGGACAGTCTTAGGCTTACTCTAAAATTAGAATCGGAAACTGAAAGGAGGATCAGAAATGTGCATTTTAAGCCTTATTAAAATATTAAATGATTCCAGTGCCCCCTGGAGCAGGAGGAGAATAGTGATAATGGGAAGGCCACTCAAAGGCTTGGGAGTTGGACTCAGCCTTAACTGGTCTCTGTTCTCTTCACTAGCTGCACTCTTGTCAAAACTGACTGCCCAGGCTGGTCTAGAACTGAAGACCCTGACGCCTCCACCTCCCAAGCGCTGAGACGGCTGATGTGCCACAAAGCCATGCTCAGATCAGCTCATTCTGAAAACTTTGCCACTGTGAGTTTGTGCCGGTGCATTGTAGGTGACTATTGGTAAATTTCTTCACATTGTAGGTGACTACTGGTAAATTTCTTCACAATGGCTTCTTCAGTCTCTGACAGATGATAGAATGATAGCATTTCGAAACTAATGCTTGCTGTCATTTTACAGTTAAAAACCGAGGCTCATATAAGGTCATGCTCTGCTCAAGTTCACACAGTAGCAGTAATCTGTGAATAAGAGTTTAAAACCAAGTCCCTAGACTATATCAAATGCTGTAAATTGATATCCCTCAAAGGGGGGTGGGGGTGCTAGACATGTAGCCCAGTGGTAGAATGCTTACAAAACATGAGCACAGCCCTGGGTTCAATTCCCAGCATGCATGCCCACACACGCACGCACATACAAGGAGAGAGCGAGGCATTTGCTTCTCATTGGAAGAACAGGCCAGTTATTTGCTAGTACACACGACAAATAACATTTCCTAGTTGCTTTTTTCAAGGTAAAAAGAAGTAAGAAAGCTGATTTCAGGAAACAAAATAAATGTCTTAAAATAGAAGTTTTGGATTAAATCTTTAAGAAATATGCCCAAGTCAAGTGTGGTAGCATATACCTATAATCCCAGCACTTGGGAAGTACAAGCAAGAGGATCAGAAGAAGTTCAAGGCCAGCCTCAGCTACATAGTGAGTGTGAAGGACTGGAGAGATGGCTCAGAGATTAAGAGCATTGGTTGCTCTTTCAGGGGATCCCAGTTCAATTCCCAGGACCCACATGACAGCTTACAACAGTCAGCTACATAGTGAGTGTGAAGGACTGGAGAGATGGCTCAGAGATTAAGAGCATTGGTTGCTCTTTCAGGGGATCCCAGTTCAATTCCCAGGACCCACATGACAGCTTACAACAGTCTGTAGCTCCAATTCCAGGGGATCTAGCAACTTCACAGACATACACAGGCGACAAAAAATAAAAAATAAATCTTTAAAAGAAAAGAAAAAATAAAATAAAACATAGTGAGTATGAGAGCAGCCTGGGCTACATGAGAACCTGTCTCAAAACATAAGGAAGGAAGGTAAAGGAATGAAGAAAGGAAGAGAGGAATGAAGGAAAAAAGAAATATTTCTAGTAATCAAAAGGCCTGTTAAAAAATAATTCCTTGGACTCCTCACAGTGTAGTTTTTCATTGGCACACTCTTTAATCCCACTTAGCTGAAACATTATACATAAGTGAACAGCATCTGTTTGTGTTGATTGCTGGAGGGCCATCCCAGCTGAGAAAGACATTAACAGTTATAAAGGAGGAGCCAGATACATTACTCAGTAGTTAAGAGCACTCGCTGCTCTTGCAGAAGACAGAGTTCAATTCCCAGCACCTATGTTAAGCAGCTCACAACCACCTATATATAGGTGCCCCTGTCCTCTGCAGACGCTGGCAGTCAGGTCCACATACCGTCAGAAAGACGCATAATTAAAATGTTTTGAAAAGCGCTTGTGAAGGCCAGAGCCAAGTTTTCAGGTTGGTGATAGCTTGGTTACTTGGCATGCCCAAAGCCTTGGGCTCAATCCCCAACACTACAGAAACAAAAACACCTTTAAAGACCAAGAAAGTTGTTAAAGGATTCTTAGCTGGTACCTTCATTTGACTTGGCCCATTCTAATGATTATGTCTCCTAAAGGATAAGTAACAACTAATCATTTGTATGTATTAAGAATTCTTGGCTGGCCAGACACAGTGGTACACTCCTTTAAGCTGGTTATGTGAGTTTGAGGCCATCCTGGTCTACATAGCAAGTTCCAGGACAGCCAAGGCTACATAGTGAGACTTTGTATCAAAAAAACAAAAACAAGCAGACAAAACCAGAAAAACAGAATTCTTTCTGGAGGTTTGGGGAAGGGCATTTCCTGTCCAGGGTATATAGTGCCCTTTCTTTCTCCCTCACTCACCAAATCTGGCTTTGAGTTTAATGGGATGTGAGTTTCCCCTGCCCCAACAACAGAGCTTGTACACAGACCCAAATGTTTAAACGACAGAACTGGATGCAAATTTAGCACCTAACTTGTTTCTTGTGTATTCCTGTAATTTTTGTTCCCTGGCAAGAGACTTAAATCTCACACAAAATGCTAATAGGAGCAATTCATTTTATCTGTCTTCATTATATTCATTTCACTCCTCTAAGAATGCCAGGGT
The DNA here is from genome assembly GCA_907164525.1 of Lophiomys imhausi. Lineage (NCBI taxonomy): Eukaryota > Metazoa > Chordata > Mammalia > Rodentia > Muridae > Lophiomys > Lophiomys imhausi. The sequence goes on along the minus strand of CAJQZJ010004381.1, from coordinate 14,667,361 downwards.
TTTCATAATAACCTCCAAAGTATATGTGCCAAACTAAATAGCAATGTTTAGAAAAAAAACTATCAACAAGAGAAATAGAAAGGCTTCCAAAGATAAAAATGATGGGAAATTGCTTTCCCCATGATTCTAAAGAGCAAATCCTTTGAAGTCTAAATGAGCACACTTCTATTTTAGGAAATGTGATCATGAAAATTTGCTGATCTGTGCCCATTGAATCATTAAAACAATAGTTTTTCAAAATGCAAAGGCCCTGTAGCTCCTTTGAAAAGAACTGGGCAGGCAGATATATTGTGGGCATTGACAGGTAATCAGCGTAGCGAAAGAGGCATGCCGCCCATAAATTCTACCTTCTTTTGTCTGCTGTAATCTTCCTTGCTTTGCTTGTCTTTATATTGTAAGTCACCAAGTTTCCTCTTAGAAAATGCCAAGACCGTCCATTGCATCTTCAAATGTGTCACAGTGACATGGCGAGGCACTGCCCTCCCCCGACTTGACTGACCCCATGAATCTGCCACCTGGCACGGTCTCCCCTGGGAAGCCTGGTTAGTGCCCGGCTGCTCTCCTTCTGTTAGTTACCATTGCCCTTGCTTAATGGAAACAGAGTCACGGCAGCCCATCATGATGGCAGCTCCCAGATGCACCTGTCCCTGTTCTCACTCGGCTTGCTGTCTCCGCTCACAGTCCTTAATCAACAGCGCTTACAGGAGCCATTGCCTGTGAGATCTGCTTCTCATCATACAGCACGTGGTTCAGGAGCAGTGTGCTGGGCTGTGTGCGCTCAGATAGTCCCCGGAAGGGAACTGCACATGTATATAACTTCATCTGAGCAAAAATACAATAAGCCTGTTTGTTGAAGTCAAAACAAACCAGCATTATTTAATTTAAAAAAGAAAAGAAAAGCTGGAGAGACATCCTAGTGGTTAGAGCACTTCCAGAGGACCTGAGTTTGGTTTCCAGCACTCATATCAGGTGGCTCACATCCACCTGGAGCTCCAGCTCCTAGGAAACAACATCCTCTTCTGGCCTCCTTGGGCACTGGCATTCTTGTCTTATACCATACACACATACATAAACATATACACTCACACATGCATCACATACATTCATATACACATACACAAAGATAAGTGTTTTTTAAGCTTTATATTGCCTTAGATATTAACTGAAGTATAAGTTTTCATCCTGCATTCCATGAGTAGTTATTGAGTTTGTGAATAATACAGGACTGAGCTACTTGTAAGACTCTGAAACGCTTCTGAACATTATACTTTTTGCTTATATACAGTTTTTAAATGCCCCTTTAGAGAAAACAACTTGACATAAGAAGAAAACCTGATGACTTTTGTATGCTTCACCATCACCTTTATCTTGTCAATAGCAAAGTCCTAAAGCAAAGGGCACAGCCAGCTAGAGGAGCTAAGTCATCATTGGAAGGCCAGTTAGTAGACTGAGCAACCAATCATAACCCAATCATTAGCTGCCCCCAGTGGAGGAGCTCACAGCTGTGGTCACACTTATAGCTCTTATCTGACTTAAGAGCCACCAGGTAGCTAATTTTCCTGTGGGCCAGTGTGCAAGCAAGGAACCAAAGACTGGACATCACATTGTGGAAGGTGACACTCCTCAATAAGAATGTGAGTGTAAGAGTACTCAGCGATCAAAACAGTAGACATGAGAGGCATGGCATCTTCCAGATGTTCTCTTTGTGGGTGATTACAGAGAAGGATACAAATCAAGGTTTCTGTCCTGTGTTGTCACCTAGGGGTGTAGGATAGGGAAAGGCTTACACAACAGTTGTTGGCCCTTATCACCTGTTGGCCATGCTCAGCCTTCTCAATCCAATGTGAAGGACCCAGCAGGGGGCACCTTTTTGATGAGGCTTAGAAACTACCACCACAGCTGCTAAGCAGTCATCCACCTCCCTTTGTATTGGGGGAACCAAATTAATTGGCATCAAGTAGGCTGTCATGGTTTCTGTGTTTCCTCTCCAAAGCCAAGGCTTCACGGAGACAGTTCCCAGGCTTTCGTGGCACCCTTTGACATAGGGAGCTCCTGAAGTACAGCCCATGTACCAGATCCATTCCCCCACACTACCTTTGTCAATAAATCTTCATTGGAACACAACCACATTTCATTTCCATTCTATTTATGTCCGCGTTCACACAATAGTGGCAGATGGAATAGGTGCACTGGAGATTTGTGGTCTACAAAGCCTGAAGCATCTAGCCCTTTGAGCAGAGAGATGACACCATTAAGGAGGTAAACTGAGGCCCTTGAGAGAAGCTGGCCTTGATCTCGAAGTGTTCATACTGGATCCATTTAAGAAATGCATCCACTTAAAAGAGCAGCAGTAAAAGAGAAAATTCTATTATCACAACATGGGTGTGGATTTCCTGTGTTCCTTTCTCTAATCATCAAATCTATCCCATTCATCTTAACTTACCAGTCCAAATTTACATGTGACTGAAATTAGGTAGCACAGAAATTATGGGAGGAATTGAGTCCAGTTTGTTTGTTTGTTTGTTTGTTTATAATGTATTGACTGAGTAATTAGAAAAGCTACTTCAAGGACAACCAGCTTGAAAGTACAGGTGTGAGGACGGATGGAGAGGGTGGGTCAAGTTAAGCAGAGGAGAGTGGTCCTTACAAGAATAGGAACCAGCCTTTCCACACAGACTGAGTTCCTGAGGCAAGATGCTAATGAGTACAACTCCAACACTAAGTCAAGATTCCCTGAGTAGGAGATGGACCTGACCTCAAAGTAATAACCTCTGGGCATGAACTGGGTGCCCCACAGAGATGAATGAAGGGCGATGGTGGCAATGGCTGTGGCCATTAAAGCAATGAGGACACACATAAAGCTGATGAGAGATAGAAACTTTCTATATTTCCTGCATGATGCAAAATGATTATCTTAAAGATGCAGGTTGTGCTTGCACACACACACACACACACACAGACACACATACACACACACACATACACACACAGACACACACACACACAGACACACACACACACAGACACACACACACACACAGACACACACACATACCACATACACACACACAGACACACACACACACAGACACACACACACACACACAGACACACACA
>CAJQZJ010004381.1:14626260-14655277 GCA_907164525.1 Lophiomys imhausi | reverse complement strand
GAGGGGGAAGAGGGTAGGAGGGTGGGACTGGGAAGGGGAAGAGGGAGGGAATTATGATTGAGATGTAGCTTGAAGAAATAAATAAATGAAAGCAAATTTTAAAAAAAAATTCTTGCTGGAGTCAGGTCTTTGGCTCAAATCAGACAGTTGTGGGCATGTCTGTGGGGCACATCCCGAGTCTATAAGGGGTCTTTCCCTGGGGAGGTTGGCCCCATTACCGTGCTCTTCTATTTCTTTGGATATTAGCAATAATTATGGAGATGGCCCTGAAGATGGAAATGGAGGTAAAAGACTAGTGCCATCCAATAACGGCAGGATTTGCTTTGAAACACATATCATGAACAAGCTAGGGACTCGCAGAGACAACTGGGACAATTTGAAAAGATTAGAGTTTGTATATTTGCGTGACATGGGGAATCCTATGTGGTTTACATGTTTCTTTACCTAATCCTCATGGTTGGAGTGGGGTGCCTCATCTAAGCCTCTACCTTTAAGGAGAGATCATATGAAGTAACCCAATCTGTGAACCCTTCTCTGCCATGTGTCAATCAACATGACAGGTTGTGGCTATTGGACTATGAGGGCCACTGTCTCCTCTCTCACGTGGTGTTCTCAGTGTCTCACATGTCTCAGTGTTTCCATAGTGCTCTCGCCATCACTCAAATGTTTCAACAGGAGCAGATGGATCACTTCTTTTGAGAACTAGAGGTTTGTTTACAAGAAGGCTAATGGCAAAGATGAGGACAGGCCTTCCTGACACCCTGCGTTTGACAAATGAGAGGACCCTCTTTTTCATTAAGACACATGTGCGTTCTGCTTAGCTTTGTCTTAGCCCAGGAAAGCAATGGTTTGCTTGTCTGTTTCCATATGAAGACATTGTAAGCATGAGAGGGTGCTCACGTGTGATAGATCAAGAGAGAAAGTAAGTTCCAGATTAGAAAGACCTGCCACCATCCCCACAGCCAGGAGGCTAACACATCTGTCACTCCCCATTGTCATCATGTTAATTCCCACTCACTCAACAGCTCCACTAGAGAACAACCAGCAAATGTTGCCTTAGCAATTTTTTGACTAAATTTAAAATAGTAAATAAATGATTTAGCATACTGGTCCAAATTATGGCTTCCTGACCCCTTCAGAAACTTCTTGACTCTATAGGATAAAAAATAAATATTCCTTTTCCTCTTATTGGCTACCACTTTGCTCAGTCTCTTTCCTTGCTAATGGCGCATGACCTGCCTCATTATGGTAGCATTTACAATGGCTCAGCCTCCATCAGGATGTACAAGATAGCTCCAAGTCCTCAGGTGTTCTCTAAGCCACTTGCCTCTTCTCCACATACCTTCCAGTGGTGCCTCCTATGTTTTATGAGAGGGCCAGTGCTCCCTAACTGTAGCTGTGTGTGGTTCTTCTGGAAAATTTGTTGAAACAGGGGCTGATGTGATAGATCTGAGGCTAAGAATTCCCAAGGGGTGCTGATGCTGCTGGATGCAGGTCCACACTTTGAGCATCCCTAACATCACACACGTATAGGAAGATAAGTGTCTGTGCCTGCCTTCTACCCTTTGACCTTCATCTTGACTGACTGTATTAATAGCTTTGTGAGCCCAGGTGTGGTGGTCCATACTTTTAATCCCAGCAGAAATAAGTGAACCTCTACAAATTCAAGGCGACCTTGGTCTACCTAGCAAGTTCCAGGACAGCCAGGGCTACATAAAGAAACCCTGCCTCAAACACAGAATACCCTTGCTTAAACCAGTGTGTTCTATACATAATTAGGCTATATTAACTAACCTAATTTCTGCTGTAACAACTCAAATACTCCTTCAGAGTGACACCTGCCTACCTGTTGCTCTGGGGCTGTGTCCAGGGGCCCCTAATAACACTGGAACCATCCCCTATGCAGACTGTCAAGCTTTCTTGTTGTTCTGTTTTGTTTTCAGTGGGTTCCATGCCTAGTAACATACACAGCTGTATTGTTATTTCAGAATGAGTTTCCACTCAACACCACTGGCATTAGTACAATGTTTCTCCTGGTTATTGTCTTGGAGTGCAATATAGGGCACACTTGGGGTCATACTGGGGCCATGGCTCCCAGAAGAGAAAGCCAAAAATACTCTCTCAAACTGTAACCTATTTAATCTCTTCAAGTGAGGGGCCTTTTCCTAGTTGCCAAAAATACATCATACTTTATTCTTGTTAAAAGTCTTTCATATGCCATTCTCTTTTGGCCCTCCCAACATCCTACACAGCAGGTAGCCTCCATGTTGCTACGCCACCTGTCTCGGGGAGATACTCAGGTGTGGAAGGTACAGTCAAGGACACACCTGACTGGCTTGTGTCCCAGTTGATGGCAGTGGGGGGGGGGGGGGGGGCAGCTGAGGAAGCATGGTACCAGTCCATCCTCTCGTCTGGCCTCCTTCTCACTGGTGGCCAGGCTGATTGTTCATAGCTTGAGAGAATGACCATGTGAAAGAACAGTAAAATGATGGAATTGGGTGTGAGGAGCAATGGAAGTCAGCCACTGTGCTAGGCTGTGAGGAGCAATGGAAGTCAGCCACTGTGCTAGGGTGTGAGGAGCAATGGAAGTCAGCCACTGTGCTAGGGTGTGAGGAGCAATGGTAGTCAGCCAGCCACTGTGCTAAGCCTGGGAAATGGCCCAATGCGTAAAGCCGTCCAGTGTGTAAGCATGACAACATGACTTCAGTCCCCGGAGCCCAGGGCAGAAGGAGAGAGCCAAGCCCTGACGACTGTCCTCTAACCCACACTCACGAGAAGGGCACACCCACGCACTCATACACACATATCATACATACACTGATGGTGACCATAATTAAAATTAGGTACTCTGCCTTGTTTGCTGGGAGAAAAGGCAGAGGGGAACATCTCTGAGGTAAAAAGAAAAACTAGCATGTGCCTTCCCAGAATAGCCCTTCTGCACCATGAAGGGCTCCATACAAACTAGAATTCATGCTCATTCCTGTAACTATGACCCCCAAAACTTAGACATTAATGATTTATATCATCTTCAAAACTCTGCTGAGCCCCTACTGTATGCCAGGGACTATCCCAAATGCTGTGAGCACATGAATAAGGTGTTGTCTCTGTCGCTGAGGAGTTCACCACACAAGATCCTCCCGTAAACCCTCCATGGGATGGGTAAGGTTGTCTTTAAAACCATCGGCACAGCATAGGAACTTTGTGCCCTGCTCAGAGGGTCAGAGACATTCCAGGTTTCCTAAACCCTGGCTTTGTGACCAGGTGACCTCACAGTGAACCAGGGAGGGAAGACAGATGGGGTATCGGGGCCACAGTACACAGAGGTTGCAGGGCATCGTTGGAAGGGGTTTGCTTTTAATTTTAACAATGCATCAGTCCATGGAAGGCTGTTAGTGGAGGAAGGGGAGACTGTTATCTAATTTCCCCCTGACTCCTCCTCTGCCTATTCTCAGCACCAAATTTGAGGAAGTCTGATCAAGACTGGCAGGGTGCTTTGCTCCGATACACAGAGAAGGACAGATTAAGGCCTAATGAAGAACTAAAGCTCATCCAGCCTCCAGGCTCTGCTCTTGAGAAGTAGAAAACCCAAGCACATCACAGGTGTCCACAGCTCTTCCCCTGAAGGAGAAGGTACCATTATGCCTGCCATCTGGGGAAGAGCAGGAATTAAGAGTTGGAAGAGGGAAGTGAGACTCTTCTGGAGGCTGGGGGAGGACAGTAGGCACAGGAGTCTCTGGTCAGAGGTATCTGTGAGAGAGAAAGGTGGTGTAAGGCCACTGGACAAGGTAATGAAGTCATCAACGACCTTACTAAGAGCTGATTCAATAGAGTAGGGCCTCTCAAGGGTTTTCTGTCCTGACTCCTTTTCACCCAAGAAGTTTGTATGCAACCCCAGGGATATGGGTATACGAAATCAGTATACAAACCATTTATTGGTAATCATAAGGAGATATGTTTCTAAATAATCCTTCAGTGTGCACATATTTTATCATTTATCTAAAAGCAACTAAATCTGCATACTAATGAGATGGGTGTGCTTGTCTGTCTGATACAATAGAATCCAAAGATACAGTGGTTTGATGTTCATATGCTAAAGAATGATGACAGGAAAATATGGAAAGTTTTATTTTCTGCAAGGAAACCCTCTGTTTCCATAGGTGCCGAAAATTTCATATGTATTATAAAAAGACATTGCAACTTCCAGCATGCTATAGTGCTGATCCTAAGCTAATGTGTTTCAGGCCGTGTTTGTTAGCGCATGTGTAGTGTGTGTCCAGAGGCAAGGCTGCAGTGAGCACTGCCAGAGAAAGCTCATATTCATTGTGCAGTTTCTTGTTTGTTTGTTTTTGTTTTTGTTCTTCAATTCAGTATTTTTCTGTGTATCCCTAGCCATCCTGGACCAGGCTGGCCTCCAACTCAGAGATTCCTCTGCCTCTGCCTCCAAATACTGGGACTAAAGGTGTGTGCCACCACCACCTGCTTACCCATTTGATTTCCAGTCCATTTCTGATTATCGCATATTCAAAACCCTTTTACCACACTTTGAAGACCCCAGCATTCAGTTAAGATTTGCAACAGAACAGGATTTCTCTGCCTTGGAACCACCATGCTTCAGACTGGATAACTTTGCGGGAGGGCTTACCTGTACATTGTGAGATACTTAACAGCAGTCTGGCCTTCCCAGTAGCTGCCAATCATGGCAACCAGAAATAACTTCAAGAGATGTGCCCTAGGAGGTAAAAATCACCGCTGATGAAGAATCAGCTTGGTACAGAGGCATGGACTGAAGCTGGGCTGTTGATGGGCTGAGGTGGCCTCAAGTCTGGACCACCCTTTCAGGAGGACTCTGGCAAGCAAGAGCAGGCAGGTAGTAGGAATCATGGGAACAGGATTAAGACAACTTGGGTGATGGTTGTTTTATTCTGTTTCGTTTCTAAAGGGGAGCACATTTGTTCATCCTACAGAAAGAGGAAAAGTTCAAGACATGGGATAGTCATAGAGCAGTATCCCTACAGTTGTCTCACAAGCCTTAAGTGTCTCTAGTTACAGACATCAGGCCTCACAGATGTCATGCTGAAAAAATGAGAAGTTATTTATTTTAAGATGATGGGCTGGAGGGCTAGAGGGATGGCTCAGCAGTTGACAGCACCGCACCTGCTGCTTTTACCGAGAACCTGGGTTTGGTTCCCAGTGCCCACATGGTGGCTCACTAGGGCCTATTAACTCCAGCACAGAGGTTCTGGTGCCCTCTACTGGCCTCCATGGGTACTGTATGCACATGGCTCACACACTTCCAGACAAAACACTCACACTCTAAAAAATAAAATAAAATAATTAGGAACTAGAGGGGTAGCTCAGTGGCACAGAATATGCTTATCATGTGCAAGGCCCTGGATTTGATCTCTTGCACCAAATATATGAGTGTGCATGTATATGCATATATACTCAAGTGTATCTTAAATTCCAAAGCATCAAACTATAAGCTTAGGGATCTTAGGCAGGGGGTGGTATTGTGGAGCAGCTTATCTCCTGTGCCTGGGAAGCCAGCCACAGTAGTGAAGGTTGCACCCACGACCCCTGGTACACAGAGATTAGACTCTGGGGCCAGAGGATAAGGCAGGCAATAACAGGAAACAGCTGCAAGCAGCAAGTACAGGGCATGGTATAGACATCTCAGCCAGAAGGCTAGTGAGCACAAGGTACCACGTAAGGTTTACTTTAGGGATCATTGTTAATTACAGAGAAAAGGAAAGAAAGTTATTTCTATACAGAGAAAGGGAGTTCTGAAAAGAGCCGAGAGGGTATGCATAAGGATGGGAAGCGGGAAGCGGGTATTTTCCACTGCTGGCCAGATCATGAAGATCTTACAGAACTTCATTCTAACTCTGTCCTTTGGGTGGTGGGGAAGCAGGCAGGCATAGCATTCAAGCCAGGAATGCTGTGCTCAGATTTGCTTCCTTAGGAGAACCATTACCTGTGGTCTAAGGAAGACCAGAGTGAACGGACTGGCAACAGGAGAGGTGCTGGTGGCTTGCTTTCCACAGTGGTGAGATTGGAAGAGAGATGGAGGGTAGAGGATTGGTGTTTGACTGGCTGTTGGCTTTGTCCAGACGTTCATTCCCTCCAAAACTCATGGTAAAACTGAATCCCCGAAATCATAAGCTAGAGGCATTTGGAGATGGCACCTTTGGCAGCAATTAAGATTAGATGAAGCCATGGTAATGTGGCTCCCATGAGGGTGTAAGTGGCTTCGTAAGAGGAAAAAGACTGGCGTTAGCAGATTCCTCTGTCTGGCCACATGATGCCCTGCACATATACCATGATCCAGCAGGAAGACCCTCGCCAGAGGTGGCTGCATCACGTTGCTGACATGATGGCCCCAGACCCGTGAGCTACATAAGCAAATAAACTAAATAAATATAGGTAATTCAGCGTGAGATCCAAGTCATAGCAACAGTGAGCAGGGCAGCCATTGCAGGTGAAGCTCGGAGAGAGAGAGTCTGGGTCCCGAGCGGGCAGCTGCCCGGGGATGGGATGTAAGACCATTTGGGGAGCAGTTTACCCAGAGAGCTGGGGCCCCTTTAAATGTGGTGAGCTGTCGAGTGCAAGAAGTCAATTGGAAGAGGTCAGGAATTCTGTGTGACAAGGGCGTGACAGGAGTCCCCAGCATTTTGACAAAAGTTGAAGTCAGACATGTTGCACGAGATCGAGGATTGTGTGGCAAAATCAGGTTAGACAGACCTGTGCTAAATAGTTATTAAGAGAGTAAATTGTGTTTGCCGTGCTGACGTAGAGACTGAGAAGTTAGTGTTGAACAATACACAGGTCGACCCCCATGGATCCCACGAAGGAAGGAGATAGACTTCAGCACTTCTCCCTGACCCCATTGTACCATCTCCATTTGCTCAGGCTCTCATCACTGTGAATTGGATATGACTCGGCTCTGTCCCACAAAGGTTGCTTTGTGTGCTAGAAACTCCATGTGCCCATGTTGGGTGGTGGTGGGGTTTTTAAGAGCTGGAGTCTAGTAGAAGGTGATTAGGTCATTAGGACCCAGGATTAGGGAGTAAAGTTATCCTAGGACCTTAATCAGTTCCCACAAGAGTAAGTTCTTTCAAGAAGGACACTTCTGGTTTTTAAACTTCTCTAGCTCCCTGATTCTACATGTGGTCTTGTCCACATGGATTCTCACCATTCCTATGGAATCATGTGACCTGTGCTTTCAGCCTTCAAAACTGTGAGCTAAGCAAATCCCCTTTTCCTTAGTAAAATACCCAGCCTCTGCTATTTTATTATAGCAGCAGCATTAGAAAATGCTGTTGCAGCCAGACGTGGTGGCACACGCCTTTAATCCCAGCACTCTGGAGGCAGAGGTAGGAGGATCACTGTGAGTTTGAGGCCAGCCTGGTCTACAAAGCAAGTCCAGGACAGCCAGAGCTGTTACAAAGAGAAACCTTGTCTCGAAAAACCAAAAAAAAAAAAAAGAAAAAAAAAAGAAAAAGAAAAAGAAAATGCTGTTGCTTCTGTCTTAGGAGGGGGAGAACCTTTCCTCTGTTGTCTCCTCGGCTTCCTCTGCATTTCTTCTTTCCATCTGACTGTAATGTGATGGTCTCCCTCTGGTGCTGGGAGGCAGTCACAGCTTCCAGGATCCAGACCTGAGGATCAGGGCTCTCCCAGCAATAAGCGGCTGTAAAGGCAGGTGAGAGCTGTGGCCCTGATGTTCTGTTGGCAAAAACACTCCTGAGCTGTGTGCCACAAAACTGATCCTCTTATACTCAGACCAGTGAAACCTACAAGGGTTTTTATCCACTCTCTGGGGACAGACTGTGACTCAAAGAGATGGTACGCCCTACTCTGCATATATTTAAAGCAGGTCCCTGCCACCTCTGCCTGCCTTGGGGGTTGTCTTTGCGGGGGGGGGGGGGGGAGTGGGAAACTGGATTTTATTTTTGCAGTCTTTTCACATCAACAGGAAAACTTGCATTAATTTGATTGCTTTTCTTTGTTGATAACGTCTTCAGACTGAAGAAACACAAGGTACATGTTTAAATTTTGAAAGAAAATAGAGGGCCAGTGCTAGCATCTGACGGCCTAAAAAGCAAGTAAGCAGGGACCCGGTTCAGGTCATGGTCAACGTGTGTGAATCATCTAGCCATAGCTGAAGCTGACAAAATCCTCTGGGTGTGGAAACAGTTTTGCAACTCAAATACGTTCTCTAAACCAGGCTCACATGTATGATAATAGCAAAGCTTGAAAGCATACTAAGCATCTAATTTTAGATAATTCACTTCATGTGAGAGCTTAGCTCTGACCATTTCCCTTGCTACCTACCGTATAAATATCTAGATCTAGTTAGAATTTTTTTATTTAATGTGAGTTTAAATTAGATACAATTAGTTAAGGCTAGCAATGAAGTAGAGTTAAAGAAAACACAGTACATTCCGAAGGAGCCTTGGAGCTCTCACCCCTGAGGCTTAATAATCCTCTTCCCCCAGAGTTTGGCTTTGCATGGCACCTGTTATCCAAAATCAACCCCAAACCCATGTCAAATGAAGCAGTTTGAGATGGAGAGAAAGGTCAGGTACACTTAACATTTGCTACAGCACATTGTTACGATTGCTCTATTAGCAATTACTGTTGTTTTCTTAGAGTGCCTAATAAGATACCTTAAGCTTTATTAGGTATATATGCATAGGAGAGCATAGCATGTGTCAAGTTCAGTCCCATCCTGGTTTACTATCCACTGGGAGTTTTGGAATATATCTCCTGTGGTTAAGGAGGGATGGCTGCATTCGTTACTTGTCTCTCTGCCCTGACAAAATCAGTTTAAGGAAGGAAGGATTTGGGCTGGAGAGGTGGCTCAGAGGTTAAGAGCACTGGCTGTTCTTCCCAAGGTCCTGAGTTCAATTCCCAGCAACCACATGGTGGCTCACAGCCATCTACATTGAGATCTGCCAAATACTGTATACATAATAAATAAACAAAAAAATTAAAAAAAAAAAAGAAGGGCAGAACCTAGACCCACAGGGTCAGGCCTGCCTGTTTAAAAAAAAAAAGGAAGGAAGGATTTATTTTGGCTCGGTTTGAGGTATAGTCCATCGTGGTGGGGAATCAATTCGCGGTAGCAGGAGTCTGAGGGAGCTGATCACATTGCATCAGCAGTCAGGAAGTAGAGAGAGACTACTTGGTCAGCTGACCTTTCTCCTTTTTATTCAGTCCACCACGACCCCAGCCCAAGGAGTGGTACCACCACAGTGAAAGTGGCTCTTCCAGCCTCCGTTCACCCAATTAGCTAATCCCTCACAGGCATACCCTGAGTCTAATCTAATCTCAACAACACTTCAATAGGCATGACCAGGGCTTGTCTCCTAGGGGACTCTAGACCCTGGCACGTTGACAGTATTAACTGTCACAGCTATATACACACCATGCACTTCTGAGAACCAGTTTTGACAAGAGTGAGAAATGCACGGGTGATGATATTGTTGTGGGAACCAGGAAGCAGAGTCAAAGAGGAACTGAGAAAAAAAAATGCTATCCTCATCTGTGTTTCCCTGTGTGTCCCATATCTGTCAGGAGTACTGGAGAAATTCAGTCCAAGTCAGAGGGATCCCCCTCAGGGGCCTCCACTCAATGAAGCTAGTTCTTGAACATACAGGAAAGACTTTCAGGATGAGCCAAGGCACAGCAAAGCCAGCATATTCATTAGGGAGAGATTAGAGACCCTTGGCTGTTAGATTTAAGTGTGCATGCTCCCTAGTGTGTCTGTGTGTCTGTGTCTATGTGTCTGTGTGTGGATAGAGACAGAAAGAGAGAGAGAGAGAGAGAGTGTGGAGAAGACAGAAGAATAATAAGTGGAAAGAGGAAGAGAGAAGTGTCTCCAAGGGCTATATATACAATCCTGTGGATTTCCAAAAAGGATATCATTTACAGCCAGTTAAAAGATTAAGCACAGAAGCCGGGCAGTGGTGGCGCACGCCTTTAATCCCAGCACTTGGGAGGCAGAGGCAGGCGGATCTTTGCCAGTTCGAGGCCAGCCTGGTCTACAAAGCGAGTCCAGGACAGCCAGAGCTGTTAAACAGAGAAACCCTGTCTCGAAAAACCAAAAAGAAAAAAAAACAAAAGATTAAGCACAGTTTAAAAATTAAGTATAAAAATGTGTACCAGTTTACTTATTTCTCCTTAAGAATTTCCTGTCTGTAACTGAAACTATAAGGTGGTTTTATGAGGTGCATTGTTCAGGTTTGGAGTGGGAACGGTTTGCTGCTGGACTTTATGAGAAGGTCACAAGCATTCTGGCCCTAAGCAACCAGAGTCCATCTATTGTGTTTAATTTTCTCATTTGAGGTAAGTCTTGAAAAATAAAATATTGTCTCTGCAAGCAATCTTCTTATTACATTTTATTTATTTAGTGTGTGTATTTGATTAATTTGCTAGAATGGCTTACAGACTAGGAAACACTGTACTTATAATGACCAATTTATAATGAAAATTAAAATGGGCAGCTAGATGGAGAGATGGGTAGGAAAAAAGGTTAGAAGGTTCCTGCAGGAGTTCATCAACCTGGAAGTTCATCAGATCTCATTGTTCAAGTTTTCATGAGCTTCAACCGTCCAATCACACTAACTTTCTAGTGGCCAGTCCCCTCCAGAGGAAACGTAGTAGTCCGACCTAGCTCATCTCATTAACATCAAGTCAGATGTCATCTGAAGGGACTTGTTTGGAATATCAGAAGCCCCAAGGTTCAGGTACTCCTTGGTAGGAAATAGGATCAAAGACCATATCTCTTTCATAGTATGTTACAGAAATGTTTTACAGACATGTTTTAGAACATTTTACAAATGTAAAAATGTTCTACCAAGCTTTATACCACTTTGGAATATAGCTTCCAACAGTTTCAAGGTGCCATCAGCTTCACAGATAACAAGACTTGAATTTGAAATAGTTACACCTGGAGGCTTCATGGACTTTATAGTCTCACTTTTCAACCTAGATAATTGGAGCCACCAAACACTAATGTATTTATTTGAGACTAACAGAACAGGTGCCATGGTAAGCTATGAGCATTTGAGGAAATTGAGGCAGGGGAAAGATTTTAAAGGCAAAGTGGGCATTGCTTAATACACTTTAAAGTAATAAGCTCTAGCTATTACAATAGTAAATAGCAAGGTTGTCTGGCCTGACATCGAACACACAGTTGGCCAGATGATGTCCTTATAGATATATGTGGTATATGTGATACATGTGGTATATAACCTTTGTATGAGGTTGCATGTTTTGTGGTCTCCATAGCATCCAGGCTTGGTTTAATTGGCAGACTTGTTGCTACGGCATGACCAAAGCAACTCCATCTTGATCCTTACGACTTTCTCACATTCTCAGGTCTCTCTTTAGACCCCATGCTGTAAGTATCTTGCCAACTACAGACATCAGTTTCAGAAATTTGGGGGAGTGACTAGAGTTGTGTGATTGGGAAAGTGTGCCTTTCTACTTACCCATTATGCCCCAGTAGAGGACTCTGAGGAGCCTCGAATTCCTTCCACAACACTCACCCAGCACACACCTTATCATACCTCTAAGTGTGATGACCTCTAACCCTGAATAACTACAGGTTTGCTCAATGAGTGCCAAAAGCCTGGAAAACATAAATGTCCCTGTTTCCAGTCAGGTCCACTCTGTGTGGCATCTACAACTGTCCCTGGGACTTTATATAAGTGTCCAAGTATGTGGTTCTCCCTTTGTGAGCCACTCCCAGTCTCTAGTAACTTCTGCCACTAACTGTCACCCATATCTGTTCCCGCTTCTCCACATGGCACCACCAGAGAAGTTCCTACCCCTGTTTTGATGCTGTCTTCTCTATGACTTAATTATGTGCCCGGTAATAAGAGTCATTTCTGTGCCTGTCCATCTGGAATTCCGTGTCTAATGAGGCTCTGGTGGAGATGGGTGGAGACAGGAAGAAGAGTAGTCATTGTTCTCTCCAGACTGACACCCTCTCTTGCATGTCCTCCAGGCCACTGGCCTCTGTGCTCTGGGTGTGCACAAAGGTAGCAGGGAGCAAGCACTAGCCTGGGGGCAGAGAGAGAAAGGCAAGAGGCCACAAGGAAAGAAAGGGATTTCTGTCAAGAGGAAAGGCCCAGGCTAAGTTTCGGTCTCCTGGCCCCTGGGGGGCCCTAGAGGAACAGGACTGGGGAGGGGCCTGCAGAGGAAGGGAGGGAGGGAGGGAAGGAGAGAGGGCAGCTTTGCGTGACCTGACACAGGGTGCCCTTCCTGGGCTTGAAATTGAGGAACCGAGGCAGCACTGGCAGTGAGTCCGTGTCTCAGAGCACAGGATGGATGGAGGGCTACAGCTGCTGACCGTGCCTGATGTATCTGCTAGGGCCGTGGAGACCACCCACCCCAGAAGGATATGACATGGTCCAAAAACTTTTCCTGGATTTTTTTCGTAGGCGGCTGAGCCAGAGACCCACTGCTGAGGAACTGGAGCAGAGGAACATTCTGAAGCGTAAGTTGACTAAGCCCAGGGTGACCAGACACTCAGGGAAGCCTTCCTGGTGGCTGCGTAGTGGTTCACCAGGTCTCTCCCGGGCTCCATGGAAGCTCTAAAAACCTCTCCTGCAGGACGCCTCATAGATACCAAGGATGCACCTTCTCCATAGCTGGGGGTGACCACTAGGTTAGGAACTCCTCAGCTGAAGCCAGAGCCCACCCTGAGCTAAGACGGAAGCTGATGACAAAACTGAGCCACTTACCAGAAAAGGGTGATTTGTAAGGAGAACCAGTGTGTCACCTTTACACCCAAACTGGCTTTGAAACGGTGACGTGGGCTTTGGTGGCTAGTGGAAGGGAAATTTGAAAATGAGGACTGGAAAACAATTGGCTGCTGCTGCTGGAACTCCTCACCCCCTAGAGCACCAGCTTTAAAGTGGAGAAAGCATTTCCCGGTGAGCAGTCATCTTGCCCTCTTGAGGCTGGCCTGGCTAGAGTCATGCTTACAGGGTGCTCTCATTCAGGGAAAGCTGGCTGTGAGGAAGCTGTGGACAGGGAAGAAAATGGGCCCCTTGTTCAGCTCAGGGCTCAGAGTTTATTTGAATTTGTACAGAAAATCCACTTGGTACTAAAACAACTAAAGCATATGAAATAAGGAAAGAAACTGCCGCATTCCATGGATCAATATGCCTGCATTCAGAGTAGATATTCAACTTTTATAAATCAAAGCACATCCACCAGACTCTTCCTACCATCCTTACTCACAGTTTTCTCAACACAACCAACAAATAATATGTTTAGTTTAATATGTGATTCTTTTTCCCTAGCCCCTAAAAGCCTTTCTAATTTCTCTCTAGAAAAAAAAAATTAGATATTAGAAAGTATCTTATAGACATGTGCGTACACACACACACACACAAACATACACACTGAGTCATATGAGACTTTGCTGCTCTAAGTGACTGGACATTTCTACTTAAATGATTTTGTTTCTGATTGTACTTTCTACCCCTCCTCCCAATGGTCTTGTAATCTGTCAGCATTCAGTGATTTGCTGAGGGAGGCTGTTTGCACTTTGCTTGGGAAGGCTGTGACAGGCTCTTCTGCCCTTCTGCTTGCCAAGTCTCAGAGTCCTGTTTCCTTCCTCCAAGGCAACAGTTACCTTCCCAAGCTCAGAGCAGGCTGCTCTCAAGACCAGTTTTCCTGGGTCTGGAGCATGCCTTACAGAACAGTGGGTTATCTGGGAATCTATAAGTAGAATTTTTTTCTTGCATTTATTGACTGATTTGGGGGGACATGGGCCACAACACCCATGGGGAGGTCAGAGCAGTACTTTCAGGAGTCATTCTGTCCCTCTGTCAAGTGAGTCCAGGGGTTCAGACTTGGGTCATCAGGTTTCGTGGCAAGCAAGCACCTTTACCCACTGAACCATCTCACCAGCCCTAATTTATTTTTAAGCCAGTAAGTGCCCTTCAAGGTTTCTAAATTTGCCAGAGCATGGTGGTGTGTACCTGTAATCCCAGCATTTGAAAACTGTGCAGTAAGGTGGAAGACCATGAGGTCTAGTCAGCCTAAGCCGCATAGCAAGACCATCTCAAAACAAAAGTTTCTTGTATTCTGCTGTACAATAAATGACATAGAGCATTGTCAGGGATTGCTACAGTAGGGGACGTCTTGGCCTTTGAGGTGTTTCCTTTTGCCCCATTCAGACATCTGGTCCATTGTAAAGTTCCCATTGTTTATGAGAACTGAAAAGTAGAGAAGACTGATTCCTCGGATCAGAAATCAGATAACCATGCTTCCTCCACCCAACTAAGCTACTGCTCTGAGCGCTGCCTCCTCTCCGCTGACCTGAGCTCTGAAACCCAGAGCACAAAGACCTGCACTAGCTCTTGCTTGGGTTTTTGTAAATACTGTCCCCCACCCCGAAGCAGGGAGGCTTAGGGCGAGAGGATTCCCCTAGCTCACATCTGTCTCCCACCTCTAGCTGGTCCAGATCCCAGAAGATCAAAGCCACATGCCTGACAGTTTGCTTGATTGTTTTACTGTGGATTCCTCAAATATAACCAGCCCAGGGAGACTAAAGAGGAATTTGTGTGATGTTTTATCAAATTCTTTCTGCCTTCCCTCGTCAAACAGCTGCAACTTCAAGCACTGATTAACTAAGTTGAAACAGATTGGCTTTCTCTAGGTTTCAGAACCTTCCAGGGACCTACTTCCTGTTTCCCCTGCATGCTGATCCTCTGTCTTTCTAAATGTGTTTTCTATGTTTGTTATTTAATCTACTGGGGTGGGATTTTGTTGGTCTTGTTCTTATTTGGGGGCGAGTTTTGTTTTTGTCTTCTTAGTTTTGGTTTTCTGTTTGTCTCCTGTAGCCCAGGCTGGCCCTTAAACTTGGTATATGTCCAAGGATGACTTTGAACCCCCAACCCCCTGCCTCTACTTGCCAGATACTGGGATTGCATGTGTCACAACACCCTGTGCCAGCTTAATTCTTATATAAGAAATGTCGCCGGGCAGTGGTGGCGCACGCCTTTAATCCCAGCACTTGGGAGGCAGAGGCAGGTGGATCTTTGCGAGTTCGAGGCCAGCCTGGTCTACAAAGTGAGTCAAGGACAGCCAGGGCTACACAGAGAAACCCTGTCTCGAAAAACCAAAAAAAAAAAAAAAAAAAAGAAATGTCTTGAGGTATTTGCAAACATCCCCCAATAATCAGTTCTAAAACTTACATTCTTGGCTTTGAACTAGGAGAGGAGCTGGGAGACCTGGGGAGGCAGAGGCCCAGCTTGGTCTGCAGCCCCACCCTGCCCAGCCTCATAAGCAACTCTTTCTTTGTTCAGTAGTCAGTGGGGCCGTGTGCATCTGAGCACATAATGAACTCTGGGAGTGGGCACCATGACGATGACATCACCAGACTTTCTTGGCCTTTTTTCTCAGTTGTCTAGTGGGATTGCCTTGGTACCCTCTGCCTGAGAATTCATGACACTGGGTTTGTACATGGCTTTGCACTAATGATATGGACACCATAGGTGGTAGTTTGTGGCCGGCACCTCTGAAGGCCTAAGATGAAGGCCTCCATGCTGTGTCATCTCTGACACATAACACCCACCCTCATGGCTCAGAAAGGGCCTGTAGGTCAGGGGTGAGGTCAGACCCAGTAATGAGAAGGAGGACCAGCCTCAAGCAAGTTGTGACAGCAGGAAAAAGCAGAGGTCTGAACTGTTTGACTGGTGAGCCTTGTCAGATGTGGCTGGTGGCTTCATTCCCTGGGGCTTTCATGACTTCATTTGGAAATCCAGAGTGGTAGCCTATGTGGTCTCTAAGTTTCAACATGGCACCCTCAAGCTACCTCTAGGACTGACTGTAAGGCTACATTCCTTCTATCCTTTGTCCCCCCTAACCCCCCCCCCCCCCAACAAGTATAGCCAGCTGCCTGAGATCTGCCTCCAAATTGAGTCTCTGATTGATTGATTCATACTAAGGTATTAGTGGCTGGCTAGTTTCCCAGATTTTAACACAGAGTAATTTACACATTTTTTAAATGTCAGTTTTTGCATTTCACTTTTTCTGGGTCTTGCTATCTGCTTCCCAATGTTTCTGATAGGTTAATTCATACTAAGATAGTAATGGCTATAATACATTTTTAGCTGAGAGAAATGTGTGTTTTTTAAGGAAACTCTAGGAAGAAAATAGGGTCATTAAATTCAAAGGAAGGGACATCTGTGGTAGGTAGTGACACTATGGTGGCTCTTGTGGCCCATTGCACAGGAAGAGTGTATTTCCTGTGTTGCCCATACAAGGTCCTGATTCCCACAGGCAAGCAGAGACACAAATCATACCCTGTGGTGTCACGCATGGCCCTTAGTCCTGCTCTGAATTGCTCCTATTTGTCCCAGAAAAGTTGCTGCCACCTTGGCCCCAGCTATCTGTTGCTGACTTCCTAGGGTGGCAAGAGGGGAAAGTGGGACTATTAATGATAACCCTCCCACCTTGTTTTCTATGCACTGGGATCATCTCTTTGAAAGACCCACCTTTTACTGAGACCTTTAGAAATCACAACAGAAGTATGACCATATACCACTACAACAAAATGATTTGCAGAAACACTACTTCACAAACACAGTTACAAAATGACAACACAGGTATCCCATGCAAGCTTACACTGAGCCCAAAATCAACACATAGTTTGCTTTTGCTGATGTTCTCCTAACCCCCATTGGCCAAAGATCTCACACATTCTGTGACACTAGTTTGGCATTCATGGTATTTTTCAAATCAGGTAGTACCATATTGATGACTGTGCTTCCACAGAGACCAAGGAATTCTTCCAAGGCCCAGAAGGTAAATGATGCTCTGGTTATGGTCCCTCAGTTAGCTCAGACAGAGAAAAGACACACCAGATTCTCTGCCTTCTTCCTACTCCCTTCTCCGGGCCCTTACTACTGGTCTTTAAGCTCAGACAAGCCAGTTGCCTGTGCAGTAATCCAGGAACATTTGGTGTCTAAAGTGTGCTCCTAAGACACTGGTTCCAAGTCCAAACCCAGGCAAGTATAGTCTACACTCCAACTTCACATGAGTTCTATGGACTTCTTGGAAGATTTAAAGCATTTATGGGATCAGGGCTTATGCAAGGTGAGAGTTCTGAAGTCAGTACAAGCAGCCTTTCAGGTTGCGATTGACTTTGCCTCATGTCATTCCTGCAACAAGTGGAGGCATGTCTTCTCTCCCGCCCTTCAAGGCTCTGAGCTCTAGGGCCACACACAATGAGCCCTTTCAGCCTCTTAGAGGCTGGAAGGGGCATGAGGTCTACACCTTTCTCATGGAAGGCATCCTCAATTCTCCCCAAATATTTGTCACTGCCAACAGTGTTCCCACAGCTATCAAACACCCACTCCGCACCAGTGTGAAGGGATGCGGGAAGAGGGAGACAAGCCCCTTCAGGCATTAGGATATCTAGGGAATGGGACTTGAGTGCTTGGGCTAGAGCCTGAGGAAGCTCAGAGGTCACATGGTGTGAAGACGCCATGCACTGTAATCAGAAGCATCTTCTATATATTTTCAGCTCGGAATGAACAAGAAGAGCAGGAGGAGAAGCGGGAAATCAAGAGGAGGCTGACTCGCAAGGTAACACGGTTCCCCATGCTACTAGAAGCACTTGGCTTCTAGTAGCAATCAGGGCTTTACAGCCCCCTGACCCTCAGTTCTCAGGCTTCCTAACACCTTTCTTGGGGAGAATGATCAACTCAGCTATAGCTCAGTCCCAGAAGATCCAACCCTTTAGGCATCTGAGGGTACCAGATGATCCAACCCTTTAGGCATCTGAGGGTACCAGATGATCCAACCCTTTAGGTATCTGAGGGTACCAGGAACACACATGTTATGCAGACATATCTGTGGACAAAACACCCATATACATAAAAGTAAATGAGTAAAAAAAAAAATTAAGTTAAAAAAATAGATTTGTGTATTTTAACACCACCACACCATTGGAAGCTCATTATAAAAATTAGTAGTTCAACCAAATAAAAGATTGCCGGGCACAGTGGTACACACCTTTAGTCCCAAACACTTGAGAGGCAGAAGCAGGAGGGTGTCTGTGAGTTCAAGGCCAGCCTGGTCTACAGAATAAGTTCCAGGTCAGCCACAGCAACATAGTATGACTCTGTCTCAAAAAAACAAAACAACAACAACAAACCCAAAACTTAGTAGTTTAATATGGATATGATAACTCATGCCTATAATCTCAGCACTCAGAAAGCTGAGATTGTCTCAAGTTCAAGGCTAGCCTGGGCTACACATCAGTTCTGAGCCATTTTGTCAAAAACAAAAGAATGTTAAAAATGGTAGCGTAAATATAATACTATCTTTTGCTATGGTCATTGGACATCATGACTTTTCTTCTTCCCCTTGTTACTACTTGTTGAATTTTAAAAACTTTCTTCTGCTAAATTCAATTGGAATTATTGGATCAGGAAAATACCAAAAGCACTGATCCATTTAGTGAAGGTATTTGAAAAACACTTAAAACTCATATACTGAAATTTTGCTACATTCCAACCCCCTAAATAAAGGATATTGCCATGCTGAATAGACCATAGATCTTCTGAAACATATTGGCCTCTTGAGGGGAAAAAAAAAAAAAACTTGAATAATAAACGTTGAACTATTCTTGGGTCCTGTTGAAAGTTTGATGAATTGATGACACACAGGAGGTAACACTTCCTCAGTCGACCTGAAGTGTTTTCAATCAGACCCCTGCAGTGGCCATCTTGAAAAGAGGGTACTCAGTCTTAAAGATGGTGAAGAGACCCATTAAAATTAATTCTAAAGATGTTCATTAGTGACTTTTTCTCTCTGGAAATATTACATAAAGGACAAGTTTCGGAGGTCCTGAGAGGCCATGCCATTTATTCAGGAAGTAATTTGGGTTTCTCAATACTCTCTCACCAAAATCATCCCAAACACCGGTGGCAAGCCAAATGCCAGACTAATTAAAGGAAGTAAGATAAACAAGGGCCTGGATGGCAGGGTGGCTGGCTGGTGTCACACTGAGGGGGATGAGAATAAGAGTTCAATGGCCTGGCTTTGGCCATTTGGTGAAAAGCTACATTCACTGATGAGACAGACACTGGGTACAGGGGAGGGGGCTGGGAAGAACACATCCATTTGTTCTAAATGCGTCCTTGAAATGACACCAGATGAAAAGAAGACGAACATTTCTTTTACAGGAAGTCGTAGACATTTTTTTTTTTTTTTTGGTTTTTCGAGACAGGGTTTCTCTGTGTAGCCCTGGCTGTCCTGGACTCACTTTGTAGACCAGGCTGGCCTCGAACTCGCAAAGATCCGCCTGCCTCTGCCTCCCAAGTGCTGGGATTAAAGGTGTGCACCACCACTGCCCGGCTAGGAAGTCGTAGACATTTAGAAAACAGTTCAAGTCTAGTTTCCATCAAGTTCATAGGAAATGATAGCTGAAACCCCTAGATTTTCCAAAAATGTAAGATTGCTTGCTAAAAGGTAGCTATGGGAAACTACTTAGACATCAGCTGGGCATGGTACCTCATGCTTCTTCTCCCCACACTCTGGAAGTCTGAGGCAAGGGCATTGCTGTGAATTTGAGGCCAGCATGGGGTACAACAAGTTCCAGACCAACCTGGGCTTACGTAGTAAGATCCTATGTCAAAGGAAAGAGAGAGAGCTGGGCGTGGTGGCACACGCCTTTAATCCCAGCACTGGGAAGGCAGAGGCAGGTGGATATCTGTGAGTTCAAGGCCAGCCTGGTCTACAGAGTGAGTCCAGGACAGTCAGGGCTACACAGAGAAACCCTGTCTCAAAAAAACAGAAGAAAAAAATAATAATAAAAGAAGAGAAATAAGAGAAAAGGATAAAGAAGAAAGAAGGAAGGATTATTTAGACACCTATCCAATTCTTATCTCTTAGAAAAAGATAGTATGTTCTTACAGGCAGAACTTTGACTATAAGTGAATAATTCAGTTGTGGAGGGGACAAGAGTTTTGCTTCCCACACTTCTGTCCCCAGGATAATGACAGTAGCAACCTTACCCACAAACAGCCCCTGGATTTCACAATTACCATCATTGTCTCCCCAACCCCTGACCCCCCCCCAATCCCCCAGCAGGGAAATGGCCTTGTAATTCCAGCATTTCTAGTCTTGCCCCCCAGGGGGCTTCCATGGGGAGTTAAGATAGTAACCCTGAGGGCAGGAGTGAGTGTGCTGGAGACTGAGGGAATGTAGGAGCCGGAAGTTGTTTTCATATTTCTCTGGGTCTGCAGAGCTCTGTGGTGCCCACCTGCAGGTGGAAAATAAACAGCCTACCCTGGCTCCTGGCAAATGCTTTTCCCTCAAGCCTTTATCATTCCAGAACCAGATGCCAGGGCTGGTGACTGCTTATAGCCTCAGCCCTCAGATTTCCTTAATAAAATTCTGTTAAATGTTAATATACTAGTGAAAAAATAAAAATAAAACCCAGGGGCTGGTGTTGATACCAACAGACCAAGTCATTTTCTGTAACTAAATTGAAAACATAAAAATTATATGCTAAAAATAAATGCCTGTCTCTCCTCTCAAAAAAAAAAAAAATGGAATTGCAAGTTGGAGATGTAACACAATGACAGTGTTTGCCTCTCATGCACAAGGCCCTGAGACCCATCCCCACCATTCTAAACCTCAAGAAAGGCAGTTCTCTAATTAAAAGCACATATGTACACATGATGGGAGGAAGGGAACGGATGGAGAAGGGAAGGGGTACACTTGGGGTTTGGGTTGTATTTCTGTGGAATTTGGGTCACAATTAATTGGCTCATTTTTTTCCTTCAAATTTCTGGTTGCACATGATACTTCTGGCACAGATTAACACAAATGCCACTTCTTCTCCCTTCTCCCAATCTAACTTCCTCACAAAACTGGACTTTAGCCCCAAAGACTGTCTGTCTCCTGGGTATCTAGGAAGGATTCTCAGCTTTTGGCATGGAGGGCTAGGCGCACAGCTAGCTTCTGAGCCCACACCCATAGAATAGAGTTCTGGAATTGTCTGGCTAGTGTTAGGTCCACATTCCACCCAAGATCCCCAACACAACAATCTGTGGTGTCCACACGCGTCCCTTCCCAGAACTCACTTGAGCAAGATACCATGCTGATTTGATTTTAAGCGGGTGGCAACAGAGGATTGGGGGATGAGAAGCAGCCCAGGGCCTTGAGGACTTCTATCACTGAGTTTTCTGTTCTCTTGGATTCTGCTGGTAGACAGGCAACTGGTCAAATCCAGACCAGTTTATTTATTCATTTAATTTCTGAGGTGGGGTTCGGGGAGTGGGAACAGACAGAATCTTAGTAGGGTAGCACAAACTAGCCCTGAGTTCACCATGCGGCCCAGGCTGATCCTATTGCCTTCTTCGCCTTCTGAATACTGAGATTGAAGGTGTGAAACACTATACCCAGCAAGGCCAATGTGTGGTTCTAGGCAGATAAATTCAATAGTCATGGCCTTAGAACCTTGCACAGGTTGTAACAAACAGAAAATTAACATCTGCTTGTGTAACCTCCTGAGGTAACTGGATTAAGGAACACAAACTGGAGAGCTTCTTCATTAACTGTTTATCTGGTGTGAATATGGCAAAAAAAATTAATTTTTTTTTAATTTTAACTTCAGAACAAAGTCTGCTAGCTCCCTTAATTCAAAGAGAACATTTGATGCCAGGATGGCCACTGTTTTAATCTCTAGCTATCTTGTCCACACAGCTTAGGACACAGTATTTTCTCATGACAAGGAACAAGGATGCAAGAGTGTCCAGCCCTCAGAAACCCCCCGTTGCCTCAGGACAGACTGGGAAAGCACTACCAGGGTCTAGGCATGGGCCACTTCCATCCTCACTAGGCCTCTGATACCTGGAGCTTCCTCCTCTAGCCGAGAGGGAGCCACAGGCCAGCTTGGTCCTACTGTGCTCTCGCTACTGAGCACCTCTCTGTTTAACGGCAGCAGGCCGTCATCTCATTGTGCCATGGCAGCATCACGCTGGAACATTCCGGCTCCAGCCAAAGGCACCGGGCAGATAGCTGTGTGGCAGTCAAAACAGCCAGAGTAATTTGGATTTGTTGTTTGTTTTATAGCCAGAGCCGTAAGACTTTATCTGACTACCTCTCCTATTAATAGCAGTCAACGGGAAAAATGGTTTCTAAACGATGTTGGTTGAACATGAGTTGGCAGCGTTGTCGTAAAGGGGGCCGTTGTGTTGCTCCAGAAGAAATAAGCCTGTGACAGGGAAAGACAATAGAAATGTCAGCTTTGGGTTGTTAAAGGACAGAGGAAGGGTGTTCAGGGACCTTGCCAGGAGGTGGCTAAATAAACATGATTTCCTATTCCTCTTTCCTCACAAAGTCTGTTCTCCCTGGCATAAATGGGGCATTGCTCAGCTCTGTGCTGGCTCACTAGCCTTACAGCTGACCTTCTAGAAGAAAGCCTGAAAACTCCTAAACCAACACATCCCATCTCCTCATACTCCAGAGGCCGCTACCATTTGCAAATGCTTTCCTGTGTGCCGAAAACACACAGGCATACATGCACCTGTAGACACACAGATGTGTGGGTACGTGTGTATTCATAATGTGTATGTGCACACACACACACAGTGTTACAAACCCATTCTGCAGACCACACTAAATTTAAGACAGAGATGAGCACTCACCAATCCAAGTTTAGACAAAACCATTGCTTAAGGTGCCTGCCTCCCACTAGGTGAAGGACAGACAGAGAAAATCCACCGCAGGCACTCACAGCTACACACCCAGCCAGGCCTCCTATCAGACCAAAACAGCAGTACAATAAAGGATAGGCTGTTGTCACCTGTACAAGCCTGAGAAGCTGAAAGGGACCAAAAAGCTCTCAGAATCCCAGAGCCGAGCACTCTGGGTTCTGGTCCCTGCTTCATCTTTCTTTATAACATGTCAGCTGTCTTTCTGGACTCATTTTCCACACATACTGGTTCACAAATGGAACCGTGGTCTGAAGTTCCTCTGTTGACTGGGCCCCACCTTTCTCCCTCCTTGCAGCTCAGTCAAAGGCCCACGGTAGAAGAACTCCGGGAGCGGAAGATCCTCATCCGCTTCAGTGACTACGTGGAGGTGGCAGATGCCCAGGACTATGACCGCAGGGCAGACAAGCCATGGACCCGCCTCACTGCTGCTGACAAAGTAAGCAGTGGTGATGAGAAAAGGGAGGCGGGCTTTACGTATGTAAGGAGAACAGAAGCCCTGCTTCAGCACCCCTCCCCAAAAGTGCTGCATCTGTACCACTGCTGTTTAGATGCTGTGCCTGCTTCCCAGGAGGAGGAAGGACAGTATCTTGGTCCATTTGCTGTTTCTGTAACAGAACATGTGAGGCATTGTGATTTTATCCAGAAAGGTTATTTAAATATTCTGGAATCCAGAAAGCCCAAGGTCAGGGAGCCTCATCTGGTGAGAACCTCATGCTGCCCCATAATGGGACATAAGTCAGGGAGATGGACACATGCCGGAAGTCTTACTTTGTAACCACCCAATCCTCAGTTTTAACTGATCCTGTCCCCTTGATAAAGGCATTGTTTCCTCTTAATGACCCCTGAAAGGTCTCCCCACCACTCCATACGATGGCATTGAGAAGTACAGTTCTGACACAAGATCATTCCATTCACCCAATAACTTATCGGAAAGACAGACACCCACTGGACTAGGCACAGAGCCATTCTTAACACGACCCTACAGGCTTATCACTGGCTCTCTATGTCATGACCCCTTCCTTCCCGGGCACCCAGCGGGAGAATTGCAAAGAGGAAGTGAAGTCAAATTGATAATGTGTGTGTCATCTCCCACCCACAGGAGGCACAGGGTACAGAGACCTCACAAAACATGGCCAGCTCCATTAGATCCTCATGGCCTCCCCAAAGAAGGGAAATCCTGGGGAGTTTTAAAGAACACCCCAGGTGACTTTTTTCCCTCCCCATAGATGAATTTTTCTGTATCCACTATACAGTTGTGTGGAAGAACAAAATTATTGCTATACATGACAAACAGGGAGGTGTTCCCACGTCTTCAGCATGCTGACCAGCTGCTATTCTTCCAGGCTGCCATTCGGAAGGAACTCAATGAGTTTAAAAGCACTGAGATGGAAGTCCACGAGTTGAGTAGACACTTAACAAGGTCAGTATTGATGGGGTCTAGCTGCCATGTTCCACCACTACAGGGCAATGTTTACTTTCCCTTTTTTGATGTTATTTTTGTTTGAGACACAGCTGACTTGCTGCTCATTGCATAGCCCAGACTGGCCAGGAACTTGCAGCAATCCTCCTGCCTCAGCCTCTTGGCTGCTAGCTTTGCAGGTGTGTACCATCATCCCCAGTTCTGTCTCTCAGTATTTACTTTCAACTGAACAATCTTTTGTCCTAGATTACACGGTGGTTTTGTGGCTAAAACGTCAGAAGATAAGACAGAAAGCAACATCAAGTTCTACATTTAAGTTGATAAAACAAGAGCAATGAGTCTGTGTATGGATGGCACACACCGTTAGTCCCAGCACTAGGGAGGCAGAGGTAGATGGATCTCAGTTGAGTTTGAGGCCAGCCTGGTCTACATAGCAAGTTGCAAGCCAACCAGGGCTCCACAGTGAGACTCTGAATCATAACAAAAACAAAAACAAATCAACAACAACAAAAGGTTTGAAAAACAAAATCTTGGGCAACAAATGTTAAAATGTTAAAGGCCCAGGCAAAATGTCACCCTCTGCTTTTTAATTCACTCAACTCACTCAAATGATAACTCTGACAAGTGTTGGACAACCCCAAAGTGAGTTTTTATAAAAACTGAGGCTGGGGAGATAAGAGTGTTGCTAACATATAGTCAGCAGAAGCCAAACCAATACCAGAATACCACACAGGACCACTAAAGAGCATTCTGTTATCCTGTGAGCTTCTACCACGCAAGCCTGTCTGGTGTCACTTGGTAAAAATGAGACACAGAAAGAACTAGCATGGCTAGTTAGTAACTAAGCTGCTGGCTTTTCTAATCACTCCTTTGGAGAATATGTCTCGGAGAAGCAGGGCTTGTCAATGTACCTACTGCCTGACACACAGACACAGTCGGGGCTTCCATCTTGCTGTCATGCAGGAATCGTAGTACACCCACCCAGACTGGACCTCTAAGACTCCAAGTTAAACTTTCTCAGGTCCCTAGGTGAACTCTTCAGAGTTCAAATACTTGGGGTGCCCCTCTGTGTTTGTGTCATGGTAGGAGGTCACACTGGGTATCTCAGGATGGGAAGACAATGTTGTGGGATCTGGGCCTCTGACATCCCCTTGGCCTTGATGAAGTTCCTTGTTTCCCAGGTTTCATCGACCTTAACAGTTGGATTACTCTTGAGTGCTCCTCTGTCTTCAAAACATAAATTTATAAGAACCATAAGTGCTGGCATTTGTCCACTTCCCCATTACGATGTAAATCTGAACTGCCTCTTTTTAAAAAAAAAAAAAAGAAAGAAAGAAAGAAAGGAAAGGAGAAGAAGAAGAAGAAACAAAAGGAAACACAATCAGGACTCTATGCAGGAACATCATGGTGACTACTCCTCAGAATTGCTGGCACCACTTCTGCTACGGGAAAGTGTCCCAGGCCCCAGCAGGGACCTACCTGAGGATCGTCCAGGGGCTTCCTCGTCCCCTCCGTCCAGACCCAACAGGCACCACATTGGTTCAGTCTTCTGTGAACCCCTCCCTCACAAGGGACTGTTGCCTGAGTCCAAAGAAGCCATGGGCAATGGGTTTAGTGTGGGCGTGGCTAGGTGAAAGTCATAATCCAGCTAGTTCTAGACTTAGTCAGACACACAGGCTCCAGATGGGGCATCTACTTTGGGGGCTCTTGAGAAGGGATGCTGGAAAGGGGGACAGCTTCTCACACAGTCCCCCCACCACATACACTCACTTTCTCTCTCTCTCTTTCTCTCCTCTCTTCAGCCTTGTTCTGGGGGAGCCTATGCTGGTACTTTGATCATAAGCTTGTGTGTTGTCAGCATAGGAGGCTAAGGACTGACCATCTACTTTGACCCCCTGCCCAAACTGAACTGCCTTCCAGAAGACTCTAATAGGGATAGTGGCTGCCTGCTCAGTTCCAATTCATTGACCAGCTTATGTTTGGAAAGCCCAGGGCCATGGGTGTTTCATGCATAAATACCATTGCTAAGATTCCCTCTGCTATTCATGAGTAGGAGCTGACCAGGGGCTGGGGTCAGAAACTCCATGGCCCACATTTTTCTTTGGCCTTGTAACACACCTGGGACAGTGATGGTGTGGCTTGGCAGTTAATAGCTTGTGAATACCAATGCATGGAGGCCAGCACAGGGGACCAACGTTTTACGCCTCTTCAGAGCCTTCCACTCTTCTGTCTTTGCACTAAAGAGTTTCTGCAGAGAGATCCACGTCTCAGCAGGGCTAGCACTGGGCAAAACTTTGCCACCCATGACTGTCTATGGTGTCCCTTGCTGCTCCACTTACAGAGAGACCCTGTCCTTCTTCCCCCCCTCCCCATGTGCCTCCAGCTGCCCTGTTGACAGGGCCCCCAAGGTTTGGGTGTGCTCTGATGGAAGGACACCCCGGACCCTAAGGAGGTCTTCGGCAGCACTGTTTTCCTTCCTAACCAAGCTCACAGACCCTGGGGTGCAAAGTGCTGCCTCAACCCCTGTGATGTGTTCAGCTTCCAGGGTCACCAAAGTTTTACTAGGTGATGGCTTACTCCACAACACACCAGGGATTTGGAAAGACGCTGGCTGGCCAGCCTGGCTAGCCACAAAAGAGTATCCCCTTGTCAAGCCAGTTGGGATTGTGTTACTCTTAGGAGACAGCGCCCCTCAGTGAGGCCATCCAATTCTCTGGAGCATTAAGGCCCTGTGGCCAGTTGCCAACCCAGGAAGCAGAGTGAAAGGAAAGTTTAGATCAGCCCTACAGGTAGCACCATGCAGCTGCTGCTCCCCAACACTGTCTGGATGGAGCACACCTCTGTCTAGCCTAAAGGCAACACCATCACTGGGTCTTTCTATTAGTATTATCATTATTTGAATGTCTAGAGAGGTATTCAGGGAAAAAGTGGTGGGGATTTTTAGTGTGGCTGTAAACACAGTCTTCCCGAAAGGTTTATTGACTTTTTGAATGTGCGCATGGTAGGAGGAAAGATGCAGAAATCTTTCCTTGAACTTCCCTAGGGTGGAGGGTAGGCACATGTTCAGGGTGGAGGTCCCTGCCTGGCCGAGCCTGAGGTCTGTACTTCCTCTAAGCAGCAGCTGTGCTGAATTCAGAGCTGCTGTGGTGGCCTGGTCTGACAGGCCTTCCCCAGCCAGGAAGAGTCCTAAGGAACTCCTCCCACAAAGGCCCATGGCTTCCCTGCGGGGCTTGGTTCTCAGTTCCTTCTGATTGCCTGGGAACAGGAGTTCCAACTCATCTGTCTCCCCACTGGCAGCCTTCATTTTGCCCTTCAGCATGACCTGGGATGGCCCTCCTCTTTATATATGGAAGGAACTGGACAGACGTCCACACCACTTCCTGCACTGCACCCTGTAGCAGAAGTCACTTGCTCAGAGTTAGGGATGTGCCTTGCATGCTCCTAAAAGGTCACCCACCTTCTTTGGGGATCTGCTATTTCAAGGCCACGATAAGTGGTTCTTGCCCGGGCTCGACAAGCCTCCCCAGCCATAGGGACGGCACTTCCATCTTCTGAAAACCTGGAGTCTTCATGGAGCTGTGACCACGTGGTTTTTCCCACTTTGTCAGGACAATTGAAGTGACTTGAATTGTTTCCAGAGTTGACAATTTGACATTAACTAGGGGGGAGTAAAAGGTGAGCTAGATGACTGAAACCATCCTTTTCTGAAAAAGCTGCAGTTTTCAAGTGAGTTCATCTTGAGCCTATCCATTCCCATCTGAGCATTGTGGAGTTCGGGTTAGCAAGAAAGAAGAAAATGAAATGTGTCAGACCTATATCTTTCTCTCAAAATCAGCCATTGCTGAACCCCCTCCCCACCCCAATCCCAGCTCACTTTCCTGACAGAAGAGCCTGCCTTTGACAAACTGGCTTTTCATTCCCCAGACACCCTCAAAGCCCTGCCAGGTTTTTAGAATGTGAGCCTTTCTCTGTCAGATAGAGAAACCAAACCACTCGATAGTCGGTGTGAGGAGGAGCTGCTCTGAGTTTCTTTTTCTCCTGCTTATGAACATGTGTTTGTACTTTTGGAATGAGCATTATGGTGTGTCGCTTGGGTGAGCGGGAACCCAGGCTCTCCCCGTGCATAGCCAGTGGGCAGGGGTCACCTTTGATGACTTCTTCTTCTCATGAGTCTCTTCCTCCCCATGCAGGTTGCTTTCTCCAGTTGCTTCCTGGTGTCTGTATATAGTTTGTCTTTGTACAGGAGTGAGTGAGTGCAGTGACGGTCGGTCCTGTGCCCCCCACCCCCGCCCCGGGTTCTAACTTAACAGATGACGGCTGTATGAGGAAGATGCTGTACATAGAATATAAATTAAACTGGATCTCTGTGGCCTAGGTTTTGTACATACAGAAACTGCATGGTATTTAAATTATTGTTTCTCTCTAATGATGTATGCAGTTTCTTTAAAAACAAACCAAAAAAAAAAAAGGTTTAAAAAAACCAGCTTTGACTACTGTGTTGTTTTATCAGGTGGATCCTGTCAGTAGGAACCACCAAAAATAGTTGGAGTGGGGAAGGGTTGGCAAAGGGGAAGGGAAGGAGGTCACCAGTTACTGGGGAGACCAGCAAGCTCATGCTTCTGGCAGCATTTGGAGGTGGGGGCGGTATTGCTACACATAGAGTTAACTTTCTAGAACATTTGCATCCTCTGCCATTTTTTTTTTTTTTTTGGTTTTTTCGAGACAGGGTTTCTCTGTATATCCTTGGCTGTCCTGGACTCGCTTTGTAGACCAGGCTGGCCTTGAACTCATAGAGATCCGCCTGCCTCTGCCTCCCAAGTGCTGGGATTAAAGGCGTGCG
>CAJQZJ010004381.1:14589201-14616959 GCA_907164525.1 Lophiomys imhausi | reverse complement strand
AAAGAAAGAAAGAAAGAAAGAAAGAAAGAAAGAAAGAAAGAAAAAGAGCCAAAGTCCCAGACAGCCCGAGCCAGCCCTGCAAAATGGATGATGTCTTAATACTAGAGAGGCACAGAGGAAATGAAGTGTGCTTTCAGCCCAGAAGCTTGCAGGGGCCTCTTCTGAGATAGACAGGCTGAGACAGACCTTGAAGGACAAAGCCGCTCAGCAGGCAGGATCTAGCCTCATTCTCCCTAACTAACCTTGGGGATGCAGGCATTCACATCCCAGAGTGCTCTGTGGGCTTTTTGCTTTGCTTTTGGAGGGTTTTTACTTTGTTTTTGTTATGAGATGGGCTCTCTTCTAGCCCAGGCTTATACTGAACTCATTATCTTCACCTCTAGAGAGCTGGGAATACAGGTGTGAACCACCACAGATGTGATCTGAAATTCACACTGACCACATGCGATGCGCACCAACATGTCTACAACAGGACCTGGATAAGAGTCCAGGTGTGAGGCTGAGAAAAACAAGCTGAGGGACAGAACCAGGGAAGGGACCAGAGGCTCCCGCACTGCTCCCTTATCCATAGGCTATCCCCATATCCTGACACCTCTTCCACTGAGGAAAGGGCCTAGAGGCTCCCACTCTGCTCCCTTATCCATAAGCTATCCCCATATCCTGACACCTCTTCCACTGAGGAAAGGGCCTAGAGGCTCCCACTCTGCTCCCTTATCCATAAGCTATCCCCATATCCTGACACCTCTTCCATTGATACCTTGCATCCCAGAGTCAGAGTCACCATACCCTTCCCTGTGTGCCAGCTCAGGAGGTGAAAGGTTCTCAGCTTCCAGAAGGAAACAGACTAGGCTTGTATTCCATTTTATCGTTAGCTCCCAGAGGGCAGGCCCCAGGAGTCCTCTCCAGCAACCCAGCACTTAGTATTGGCTCATAAATAGCAGTGAGTTCACATTTAAGTCACGATGGAGGGAAATTAAGGAGCCTGACACCAAATGGTTAGGGCACCAGAGAGGCAGGGGCGGCATTTAGCGACAGATCATCCAAAGTCTCTGCTCTGTGCTGCCTCCCTCAAAAGTACCAACTGTCGGCCGGGCGGTGGTGGCGCACGCCTTTAATCCCAGCACTTGGGAGGCAGAGGCAGGCGGATCTTTGTGAGTTCGAGGCCAGCCTGGTCTACAAAGCAAGTCCAGGACAGCCAGAGATATTCAGAGAAACCCTGTCTCGAAAAACCAAAAAAAAAAAAAAGTACCAACTGTCATGAGGGAAAAGCCACACATATTCCAATACACACTCAGGCTCCCCACAGACACAAGGCATACTTATACAGCACAAATGTACATCTTCCATACATTCCATATGTATACATGCCCAACACACATACATACACCACGTACTTAATCCCCACATACTCTACCCACATACCCACCTACCTATTCGCACACCCTCACCTCATTATATGCCAGTCCTCCTTGACATATACACTTGTGAATACGCATTCCACATATACACATACCCACACACATCACATATACCATATATACACAAGCCCCCTCCACATATATACCTACCCACACATATACACCACATATATCACATATATCTTCTCCCATTTCACAATCACCGCTGGGCGTGGTAGCGCACGCCTTTAATCCCAGCACTTGGGAGGCAGAGGCAGGCAGATCTCTGTGAGTTCAAGGCCAGCCTGGTCTACAAAGCGAGTCCAGGACAGCCAGAGCTGTTACACAGAGAAACCCTGTCTCGAAAAAACAAAACAAAACAAAAAAAAAAAAACCCACAATCACCACTATACACATTCCATATGTATACAACTACCCACATATACGTACCACATATATATCAGCCCTCTCCAATATACACTACACACACACACACACACACACCATATATATCAGCTTCCCCAACATACACAGCCACACATCCCTTTTCCATTGTGTCTCCAGTTCTGGTGGATTTTCAGCTTCTGTCATTGTGTTTAAAGACTCTAAAGGAGACAGAACAAAACTAAATTCATCATGGTAAGTCCCAGCTTTGCAAAGAAGAGGAAGAATCCCCACTATAGCTCCAGCACTGTCTGTGACTTGCACCCTGGGCTTTAACATGGAGCCAACATTCCCCACATCCTGACAAAGTTCTGGAGAAACAGGATACAGGGGCATTTTTATTGGGAGTGGAGGGCAGGAGGCAGAAGCTAAACACTGAGCTCTCTCCAGGCAGGCCCACCGAGAAACAGTGGGTCCCCGTGTGCTGTCAGTTCTCATGCAGTTCTCAAAGGGGCATTGGCTGTTTAGTTTCTCATAAGAAAAATATGCATGGTGTCACATTGATTCACTTAAAAAAGTGACAGAAGGTTTCACCAGACTGACTGGGTTTGTCGTGCACACATGCAAGGTGTTGTTTGGGTGTGCGCAGTACAGCAGGAGCCTCCCACATGAGACCCCCTGACCTTGAGGGAATGGTGGGGAATGGAGCAGCTGCAGCCTCCAAGTCTATTCCCCAGCTGCAGGGCTCCGGCCTGGTTCCCAGCACTCACTCAGAGAAGCCCACCTTCCTAGCATTCGGGGCCTCATACTTTCAAACTCTCCTCTCCTGCAGTTTAGACATTGCTGGTTCTTTCCTATTTCCTGGGATTGGGATTCACTAACATCAGTGGATTTCACCATACCTGTTTTACTTTAAAAAAAAAAAAGTGTTCAAATCATATGTGACTACTAAAGAAAAAACCCATGGTGGGGGGATAGGTCAGTCCATACAGCTTTTCCTAGGCAACCATGAGGACGAACGTCCTCATCCAGCACCCAGATAAAAAGTTGAACATAGTAGCATGTGCTTGGAATCTCCAAACTGCTGAGGCAGAGACAGAAGGACCCCTGACACTCCCAATCCATCTAGCCTAGCTTACCCTGACCCAAAATACAAGGTGGATAATCATCCTGAGGAGCACTAGAGGGTAACTTTGGCCTCTACACATGTACCCAAACACACTTGTACCTGCACACATGGACACACATACACACGAAGAGAAGGAATAAAAGTTCTTTGTCATGTCTCTGTGAATTTCTCATGTTCTCTATGATCACTAGGAAGAAGGCAATTGGGACCGTTTCCTTTGCATGTGTTTTTCCCTATGTCCCCAAAGCTTACTGAATAAATAGTTGTCAGAGTTTCATTTTTTAAAATATTAACTGCAGGTGGCAATTTTTTTTAAGAGGGTTTTCTTCTGAGTGGAGTCCCTAGTCCGTTTTAAAAGACTCCTTTTGTCTGGTACTCTACAGACTGACTGTCTGGTTTCAGTAGCTCCATTTCTTCTCAGCTCTTTGTCTTGAGGCATTTCACACGTTGGGGAGGGACTGGGTTCTCAGAAGTAGACCTCTGTGGTTTCCCATCTCCCTTCCTCACTGGTGCAGAAGCTCTGATTGACAACCCCACCTTCTCACAGGACTGTGGGCTGAGTAAATCTGAAACAACAGTCCCATTCACCAGTCTCAGTCATCAAATGCTTCATGAAGGGTGACCATTATGTGCCAGAACAGGGACCAAAGATCATCAGCTACTAACCCTAACCTGCCACCCCTCCTAATCCTGTGGAAGCAGAGGGTGCTGGAAAGCCCACCTGACATTTAATGATTTGTCAGAAAATATCAAGAGACCCACAGATGTCAAGCAAGTGGCCTCTCCTAGAAGGCAAATGTAGAGGTGTTTAATTCAGTAAGAGCTTCATGCCAGTAATCCCAGCCTTCAGGTGGCTGAGGCAGAAGGACTGCCAGGAATTAAAGGCAAGCTAAATAATGAATTCTAGAAAGTGAGGTATAGAATAAGGCCTTGTCAATTAAAAAAATAAAAAAGACTTCATTTCAATCTGCACAAAGAGCAGAGAGCATGTAAGAAAATGCAAGGACTGTTTTTAAGCCAGTTTAACAAAACATTATGAGAAGCAGTCGGCTCACACATACACACGCTCTAGGTCAACGGTAGGCAAACACCAAATCTGAGACACCAAGAAAAGAAAGCTGTTCTTTTTCCAAAAGCAGGCCTTTCACAGTAACTAACATGTACTTGGTGCTCACTAGAGAGAGGTAGGGCTTCCCGTGTACCATTCACAAGCATCCCTGGGCTGCACCTAAACTGAGCTGCCTGAGACCAGGAGGAATTTCCTGATCACCCTCTTAACACCCTATTCCAGAGTCACATGTCTCTGTCACTGAGAGACGCAGCTTCACAACATGGTTACACCAGGCATTTTGATTGTTTTACTGATTTGGGGTGGGGGGTTGCGTTTTGAGCACCACAGCAAGATTTACTATTTCTATCCAGTTAGTAGACCAAGTGGCATGGACAATGTGCTCAGGGAGGGCCTGCAGACTGTCCATGAAGTCACAAGCTGTCAGGCTGAATGGACTGGGGTCCCACAGTGTTTGTGCCACAAGTCGATGGCCTTGCTCACAATGGCGTCTGAGCTGTCCTGAGGAATCTGTGAAGAAAAAAGGAGTCCAAGTGAAATTTCTTTAGGATCTTTTCTCATTCTCTGTGGCAGACTCACGGGGGCTTTCTCTGTTTTGGGGAGGTGACTGCAGATGTGGGGACACAGTGTGTAGCTCTGGAGCCAGGCAATCTGTCACTGCCCACTCACCACTTAGCCCTGGACACTCAGCTGCCTAAGTTCAGCACTGAACTCTAAGAAAGGAGCGACATCCCTTGGTCACAGAGCTGTGCACAGGATGACTGAGGAGAACCCTTGCTTAGCACACCCTTGGCACTGCTGGCCACTAATTAGTACAATAACGATGGTTTCCTGAGCCCTATTAGTTACCAGGCCCCACATCACATGTTCAAGCTGCTAATTAACAAGAGGTTAATTAGGTGGGTGGGATTCTGTGTCTGCTCAGATGTACTCTAGCAGGCACAGTCTACTATTTACCTCGGAGAGAATGTTCTAAGAGGGAGGAGGAGCTGATTCACTGAATCCTTTTTCAGCACACACTGTCTTAACACTTAGGCACATTAACCAGCCCAGCTAGAATTACACCAGAGGCAGTTAAGGCAGGGAAAACCTAAAGAGCCCCCAACATGTTTAATTGCATAGCTTCAGCTTCAGGTTCCTGCTGGGGATGAGACTCCCCTCGGTCCCCGCCCCCCAGGAGGCATGCTTGAGCCAGGGGCTTGCCATGCAGACCAACATCCCCAAAAGAGAAGAGGGGGACAGCAATGCTGTTAAGGAAAAATAACAGTTTCTTCTTGCCAGGAGTGGGGTACTTGACTATAATCCCAGCACTCAGGAGACTGAGGCAGGAGGATTACCAAGAACTGGAGGCCAGTATGGGGTACAGAGAGAGTTCCAGGCCACCACAGGTTACAGTGCAAGTTACCAGCTCGAACCAACAACAACAGCAAAATGTTTTAGTAGAGTAAAAATAAACTACATTATTTCACTGAATTAACATAATAGGAAAATCTGGCTTGCCAAGCTCCCTTCATTTCCAGATTCCAAATCCAAGGAGACAAAGCACTCACGTTTTCCAGGAACTTTGTTATCTTCTCTGCACTGTTCAATGCCATGACCTTTATTTTAAAGGTTAATAATATTTCTACCGCTACAAAAACTAGGATCTTACAGGATCCACTTACAACTTTATCCCAGACCCTACAAAACAGAGACATCACCAAATTAGAGGACCGCAAAGCTGATGTTACCCAGACATCTCAGATTATAAAATCAAATCAAATTACACTCATTTTCAGTACATGCTTCAGAAAACAACTGTGAAGTAGTACCAACAACATGAGAGAGGAGCCACTGAGCATATTCTAGATAGAATAGCTTTAGAAGGGAAAAAGGGAGCTCACTTAAGAGTTGTTGCTGTGCTGGAGTGTTCCAAATGCCTGTTAAGAACTTGATATTGAAGAAAAAGAAAGTCCTAAACCAGAGTGTGTACCCTGCTATTGTCATGGAATACCAGATGGTTACTGCATACTCCACAGGACAACAAAACATCAAATGAAATGTCAGGTGAAGTAATTTCACTCCCAATGAGCCTGGATCAGGTTCTTTAAACTTATGCAAGGGTTCTTCATGAGTGTATCTGTGCACATGCCTGCTGTAGGCACACATGCACACATCTGTAAACATGTGTGGAGGCTGGGGTTGATGTAGGGTGTCTTCTTTTGTCTCCACTTTATTTTTTGGGATAGACTCTCTTACAGAACCTCATGCTCACCGGCTGCCTGGGCTGGCTGTCTAGGGAGGACTTTGGAGGACCTGCCTTGTCTCCACACACCCCCTGCCGGTGCTAGATTTACAGACACACTATCACAGCTGGCTTTTTACATAGGTGATGGGGATCCAGACTCAGGTCTTCCTGTTTGTACAACAAGTAACGTACCCACTGAGCCACCTCCAGGACCCAGGAGTCGTTCTTGATCTACTATTACTCTAAAATAATCATTTGATAATTCCTGTAACTTTTGAAGTTGGTATTGGACTGTGTATGCTGTTACACATCTTCTAATGTTTGCTATATACTGACTTCCTTTCTTCAAAACAACATCACAAAGACTGAGAAATACCCTTAACACAATGGTTCTCAACCTTCCTAATGCTGCAACAGTTCCTCGTGTTGTGACCTCAACCATAAAATTATTTTTTTAAATATATTTTTTGATTATGTATTTATTTTTATATGCTTTTTTTTTTGCCTGTATGTATGTCTATGTGAGAATTTCAGATCCTATGGAAGTGGTGTTACAGACAGTTGTGAGCTGCCATGTGGGTGCTGGGAATTGAACTCTGATCCTCTGGAAGAGTTGCCAGTCCTCTTAACTGCTGAGCCATCTCACCAGCCCCCATAAAATTATTTTTGTTTCTACTTCATAGCTGTAATTTTTCTACCATTATGAATCATAATTAAATATCTGTGTTTTATAATGGTCTTAGGTGAACCCTGTGAAATGGCTGTTTGACCCGTCACGCCCCACATGTTGAGAACTACTGTCTTTTTTTTTTTTTTAATATTTTATTTACTTATGTATACAGTGTTCTACCTGCATGTATGCCTGTAGGCCAGAAGAGGGCACCAGATCTCATTATATTTGTGAGCCACCATGTGGTTCCTGGGAATTGAACTCAGGATCTCTGGAAGAAAAGCCAGTGTTCTTAACCTCTGAGCCATCTCTCTAGTCCTGAGAACTACTATCTTAACATGTGTCTCAAAGTGACTGAAGAAGCAATTTGTTTCTGATGGCCTTCAGGTCTTTTGAGAATGTCATGAACGGTCTAAGAAATATGAAGGTGTCTGAATGTTAGGATCCAATGTCTGTCTAGAAAAGAAGCACTCAGGCTGCTGCACCCTGTTCAGACACGACTGTCTCCTGGCATCCATACAGAGGCCCACAGTCTTCCTACACATGTACTCAACAATAAGGAGAGCCACATTACAGTTATAGACACTGCTAGGGAATGTAGTGCTGAATCACCTTCTTGTTCTGAAGCAAACTCCAGTTTTGAGGGATGGTCACCTAAGGGCCAGGATCTCTTTCTGACTCCAAGCTGCCTGTATGTAGTGGGGAAAACACGTACCTCTGTAAACTGGACTCGGGCAGGCATCCCGCGAAGCACCTTTTGAACCAGAGATCATAAGGAAGTTTGGACACCGCAGAACACGTCTTCAGGTGATTCAGCAGCCTACTATCTTCCAGATTCAAGTACTGTTCGAAAGTCTTGGGCTAAAGATTACAGAGCAAAAGTGAATACTCGTTTCCTGTGACATAATGTCACCTCATGTTACAACCTACGGTGAAAAAACGTATATGCTGAGTAAGAGGAAGTATGAGAAAACTTGAGAACCATCAAGTCAGTCCTAACCCAACAGTTTATGGTCAGTATGGACAATGATGACCATACTGGACCTGAGGGTTTTCTCAGGATGCAGGACCTTTCCTGTGCTCAACCCACAGGTCAGTAACCAAGCAAAATGGAATGGCTGTTACCTGATACTGCACTAACCAGATCCAACAGCTAAAGCAGAATCCAAACCAAGACGCAGTTATTATGGAGAGCTACGAAAGGCCCATGGCAACACTGGGTGATCATCATACAGCCAGATGAAAAAGGGAAAGCTGCCTATGGCGGTGCAGACCTCTAATCTCAGGATTCAAGACACTGAGGCACAATGATGGAGTCTGAGGCCAGCCTGGGCTACATCAGAGAGCCTGTCTCAAGAAGCCAAAAGTACGGGCTAGAGAAACTGTCCCTCTGAGGTTAAGAGTGCTTGCTGCGCAATCAGGGGGGCCAGAGTTCAGATCCAAGTGTCTGCATCCCTGTATCCCCAGCTCCCATGAGAGGCAGAGACAGGAGGATCTCAGGAGCTTGCTGGCTTTCAGCCTAGCCAAGAAAACACAAGACTGAGTCCAGGGAGAAGGGCTACATCAAAGGAAC
Organism: Lophiomys imhausi; assembly: GCA_907164525.1. NCBI lineage: Eukaryota > Metazoa > Chordata > Mammalia > Rodentia > Muridae > Lophiomys > Lophiomys imhausi. The sequence continues at coordinate 14,608,510 of CAJQZJ010004381.1, read as the reverse complement.
AGGTGGAGAAAGGCAGAGCACATCCAACCCCCTCTAATGGTCTACACACACACACACACACACACACACACACACACACACACACACGAGGTTGCCTGCATATATGTCTGTGTACCATGTGTGTGCCTGGTACCCACAAAAACCGTAAGAGTTTTTTGGATTTTCTGGAACTGGAGTTGTAGATGATTGTGAGCTGTCATTTGAATGCTGGGAATCAAATGTAGGTCCTCTGCAAGAGCAACAAGTGCTTTTCACCACAGAGCCATCTCTCCAGTCCTGCCCCCAACTCTAAATTCTTTTTTTTTTAATATTTATTACTTCAGATTACATCTCCATCACAGTGCCTTCTTTCCACCCCTCCCAGTCCTGCCCTCCCACCCTCTACCCCCATCCCTTCCATCACACTCCTCTGGAGTGGAGTGTCCCTACATAACAGTCCCCCGCCCCAGTTCAGCAGTCATATGAGGGCCAAGAGCCTCCTCATACACTGGGGGCCTACAAGGCAGCACCATGAGGGCAAAGTGTCTCACTGACAGGAAACAAAGTCTGTGTTCCTGTTCCCTTTGGTGCATTCGTTGTAGTATAGTTATCCTGTACTATATGGCTAAAATCTGATTATAAGTGAATAGATGTCATGTGCATCCTTCTGAGTTTGGGTTAGCTCACTCAGGATGAGCTTCTCTAGTTCTATCCATTTGGCTGCAAATTGCATGATTGCGTTGTTTCTGATGGCTGCAACTCTAAACTCTTAATGAAGAAAATAAAACTGGCTTCTGTGCTCTCTGGCAGTGAGGGACACTGCCCTAAGGGTTGAACTCTGGAAAGTCTGGAAGGAGCGACGATGTGTCCCAGGAAGAAGAACACTGTAGCACAACCGTCACCGGCAGTCAGGAGTATTACATCTCTTCCAGTCTTTAATATTTTTAATTATTTATTTATTTTTTTTTAAGATTTATTTATTATGTATACAGCGTTCTGTCTGCAGGTATATCTACAGGCCAGAAGAGGGCACCAGATCTCATTATGGATGGTTGTGAGCCACCATGTGGTTGCTGGGAATTGAACTCATGACCTCTGGAAGAGCAGCCAGTGCTCTTAACCGCTGAGCCATCTCTCCAGCCCAATTATTTAATTTTTTAAAGATTTACTTATTTTATGTGTGTGAGGGTTTTGCTTGCATGTATGTCAGAAGAGGGCATCAGATTCCCTAAAACTGACATTCCAGACAGCTGGAGCTGCCATGCAGGTACTGGGAATCAAATCCAGGTCTTCTGCCAGTACACATGCCCTTAACTGCTGAGCCATCTCTCTGGACCCCTTCCCCCTTTTTATGGCTGAGTTGGAGATGGAAGCCTGTGCGGGCTAGGAAGGCATTCTACCGCTGGCTCCATCCTCCGACCCCAGTACTATCACCTGCACAATTCCATTACAACTGCAAAGCAGCCTCTATTTTGTGGGAACAGATTAGGAAAATCACAAAAGTATAAAAAGATGTCAGACCAAGGTTATAGACATTTGGCTGTAACAAGGACCTAAGTTCTGTGCTTTGTAATGGAAGCTGAGGCAAAAAAAAAAAAAAAAAAAAAAAAAAAAACAAGTTCAAAGCCAGCCTGGGCAACTTTTTGTCTCACCATTCTGTCTCAAAATAAAAAGTAAAGAAAAAGAGCTGAGGGCATAGCAAAGCTCTGGGCTATATTTCCAATGCCTCTCCCTCTCCCACCCCTACCTCATCCCCCAATTCCTGCTCACAACAAACAAAAGGAAAGGGCTCATTGGTAGGGCTCTTCCCTAAGATGTGTGAAGCCCAAGATTCAGGGGTCAGTGTAACTTTTTTTTTTTTTTTTTTGGTTTTTCGAGACAGGGTTTCTCTGAATATCTCTGGCTGTCCTGGACTCGCTTTGTAGACCAGGCTGGCCTCGAACTCACAAAGATCCGCCTGCTTCTGCCTCCCAAGTGCTGGGATTAAAGGCGTGCGCCACCACCGCCCGGCTCAGTGTAACTTTTAATACTGCTGATAATGAACAATGCAAGTGGGAGTTAGAGCAGTCACTGTGTAACCTTGGGCAAGGGACTTAACTTCTCTGAGTTTCAGGGTCCTCATCTGAAACATGGAGTTATGTGCCTAAATGAAGTAATTCATTAATAAAAGTCAGCACTCTCTGACATGAACAATGGAGAGCAGGGTGCTGGGAGAAGCCACGTTGTTACCGACAAGTACCCACCATGTCTGACATCAGTCAAAGATCAAGGCAGGCAGGTCAGAGCTAAGATTAGATGGTTAGAGCATTTTAAAAAGTCAGGAGGAAAAAATATGAGGAAGGGGGTTGATCTGGCTTTTTCAGATAGGGTTTCTTATAGCCCAGCCTGGCCTTGAACTCTTGACCCTCTGCCTCACCCTCCTGAGTGCTGGGGTTATGGATCTATGTCACCACACGCAGCAAAAGAAATACATTTTATCAACTATGGAGTTGGCAAGGGATACAAAAAACATGAAGTATGAGAAAGAAAACACTGACAGACCTCACTAAATGAAGTTTACACACACATACACAGAGAGCAAGGGTGTGTTTATTGTTGGTGTGAGGCTATTAGACTTAATTATAGCAAATTCGTAAAAGGAAACACTGAGTAAATTATGTAGGAAAAGTGATTCTAAATGAGAGTCTGTCAATCTTAGCTACAATCAGAATTGCCTAAGGATTTGCAACATTGGAATTCTAAGCCCCACACCTATTCAGACTCTGACTTAATTGAGGAAAGATAATGAGAAATTTTTCAAATCTCTTGAGTACTAACAGAAAGTCAGAACTGAAAGCCCATGGTTTATCTGAATGAGCCTAGAAATTGTCCAAATACTGAGTTATAAACAGACAACAATGGTAGGGCCCAAGTGTAGAGAAATGCACTTCATGTGTCCATATGTGTATGATTGTACATGTGTGCATGTTGGAACAAGGTAACAGGAGTCCTGAGTCCCCTCCACAAGCTGTGGCTGCACCCACTCTGGACAGGAGGCTATGTGAGAAGAGACAAGCTCCTGCCACTAGGCCTTCCGTACAAGTGGACAGACTGAAACCCTAACTAATCCTAACAGGACCCTTCTAGACAAGCCAGGTGTCTGGACCAGGATCAGGAATACTCCAGAGCAGGCAGGTCTGCAGGTGAGTCCACCCTATGGAGATCTGGCCGTCTTGGCTTGCCCTTGTCCTCGAACAGCAGATACAAGTGACTGAAAAGGATACATGAGACCCACTCCATGGGTAATACTCTCTGGCCTTCTGCAGAAAACATTTCCCAGGAGCTACTGAAGAGGGTCCACTCTACAGTAGAGTAAGAGTACTCTGTGACACTGCTTATTCCTCAATTAAAACAAAAAACAAAAAACCCTCACCAGCTGAGGTAAAGAATCCTGGTACTTGTTGTTTAACTGCTTCACAAAGCACCGAATGATCCAGTAACAGTCGACACTATCTTCCACCATCTCTTCCATGGCTTTAGCAATGGCAAGAAAGACTTCATCCTCGGGCTCCTGAAAGATTAATAATAAATCTCAAGAGGGAGGCAGCAGAAGGGAAGATATATTTCTTTACTGAAAGTGCAATGCTGCCCCATGCATCCTGAAGAGGCCACATTGATAAATCAAAAGTGGGATCAGAAGGCAGAGTGTGTCAGTAAGGAGAGGCAAGGGAAGGGAAGGATGGACAGCTACAGAGATCCATGGGAGTCGGCATGGCTGAACAATAACTGGCTTTGTGTGAAGTCTGCTACAAGCACAGGCAAGGCAGGGTCTCCCCCAGCCAGTCTCCGTGCTAGGGCAGGGTTCCTTCAAAGGGATGTGGTAACAAAAACCATCTTGGAATGTGTCAGTACTAACTTATGAATACTGAGGGACTCCAAATGGGCTTGCAGAACATCTGATTACATCAAAGCTTCCACACATACCTTTAGAATGCTATTCCACCTAAAAGTTTAAACACCCTAGAATCAGAATTTTAAGAAGAATGAGTTTTCTCAGATCTATTAACATTTAGACATTAAAATAAACCCTCGGAGCCGGGCGGTGGTGGCGTACGCCTTTAATCCCAGCACTTGGGAGGCAGAGGCAGGCGGATCTTTGCGAGTTCGAGGCCAGCCTGGTCTACAAAGCGAGTCCAGGACAGCCAGAGCTGTTAAACAGAGAAACCCTGTCTCGAAAAACCAAAAAAAAAATAAATAAATAAATAAACCCTCGGGGCTGGAGAGATGGCTCAGCGGTTAAGAGCACTGCCTAGTGCTCTTCCAAAGGTCCTGAGTTCAATTCCCAGCAACCACATGATGGCTCACAACCATCCACAATGTGATCTGGTGCCCTCTTCTGGAATGCAGGTGTACATGCAGATAGAGCACACATATGCATAAAATAAATAAAATAAATCTTTTAAAATAAACCCTCAACTAATTTTCAACAGAGGAATCTTTAAAAACTGAAACCCTATTTGGAAAGTTATTTTGTTTTCAAACATTGCCATCAACACCAAAAAACAAACAAACCAAAAAAACCTTAATTTTCATCTAGGATTTCACAGTTGATACTTTTAAGGTTAAAAGGAAATTAAGAAATATTTCCTATTCCCCTGAGAATCCACAAGTTAAATCAAAAGTTCTGTTTTAATAAAAAGCAGTTCATTCTTAGGCTTTCTTTCAACTTGTTGATATCCACAAAATATAAGGAGTCACAGAATTAGGATTACAAGAAATGTATTTATTTTTCTAAACAGTTTACTGCAGTATTGGAGGACACAAAAGGAGCAAGAATAAAAGGAAATCTTTCTCTCCAGGCCTAGGCCTGGTCTGGGTGAGCCTGCAGGTGGCATGTCACTCTGACAGGTCAAGGGAAGACTAATGTTCTTTGCCCAGCTGTGCTCCAGCTGAGCACTCACATGCTCTTACTACCAGAAAATAGCAAGACAACGCCTCCGTCTATGGCCATACCACCCTGAACGCGCCTGATCTCAGAAAATAGCAAGACAGGGGCTAGGTGTGTAGGCAAAGGTGGGGAGGCAGAGCCCCACACCCATGTTCAGACAGCAAGTGCACCTGAGACTGCAGGGAAGCTGTCTAGGTTCAGAACACGGACCAGTGAGAAGGGATGAGTAGAAGCCATGCCTATAATTTAGATTTAGTTTCTAACACTAACAGAATAGCTAACCTTATTCAATATGTAATTCAAGGACTCACAGCCCTTCTAGTAGCTTAGGCCTGTAGTCTCAGCGGCTTGGGAAGCTAAGGCGGGAGGACTGCAACTAGGCAACTTAGTAAAAGGTAAAATAAAGGATGCAAGTGGGCTAGAGGTGTAGCTCAATGGTAGAGCACTTGCCTCGCACCCAAGAGGCCACAGATTCAGTCCCAGAACGTCAGGGCTCATATGCTACCAGTGTCCCAGTGCTGATGCCGAGTGACAGGAAAATGAGACTGTCCTAAGCACCACTTAACTTGTGGGGCTCTTCTCCCTCTCCACAAATATACTGAGAAGAGTGAATGGATGGCCTTCATTAGCACTCATTTGTCACAGGTATTCTATCATTGATCCCTACATCTATAAATAGATACAATAAATTATATATAAAATAAGCCATTTATTTTTTGAGGCAAGATCTCACTTTGGAGCTGGTCTCAAACTCAAGATCCTCCCTTCTCACCCCCTGAGTACTGGGGTTAGAGGTGGTGACACCACACCAGGTGCAAAGTCCCATCTTCATTAAAAACAAGTTTTGTAGATCATCAAAACTTGCATGCAAATCCTTGCTTGAAAAATCCATTCTGTGTTATCCAAATACATAAAACCTTCACTAAAAGACCTAGACAACAGCAATAAAGCAGCAGGGGTGGCTGGAAACATTGGTACATACAGGTAAATAGGCCAAAAGCAAATACTTTAGGATAATGAGAACTTTTTAATATTTGCAACTGTCACAGGGAAGGTTAAAATGAACCTGAATATTGAGCTGGAATTGAACTTATCATTGTGAACCCAGGATTTTTATTATAATATAGAGAGATATACACTAATGTATAGAGGCTAGACATAACTCAGCAGCAGAGCGTGTGTTGTGTGTGTGTGTCGTGTGTGTATGTATGTGTGTCTCTGTGTATATGTGTGTGGTGTGTGAGTATGTGTGTTGTATGTGAGTGTATATGTGAGTATATGTGGTATATGTGAGTGTGTTGGTGTGTGTGTGTGTGTGTGTGTGTGTGTGTGTGTGTGTGTGTGTGGTGAATGTGGTTTGTGTGTGTGGTGCCTATGTTTGTGTGTGTGTGTAAAAGAGAATGAGAGACAAACTACCTCTGACTATTAATAGAGCCTAAAAGCAAACAGCCCAGGAGATCAAAAACAAATGCTTAGGCCACAGCTGCAACACAGGAAGCAAAAGTCAATCCTGGGCATCTTTTTGTGCCAAAGTATCAGGGAAGACTTAAAGCAGTGAATATATCAGAGAGGCACAGGTGTCAGAAGAAAGGGCTCTATTAGCTGAAGTTGGGGCATTTTCAACATCAAAAGAAAAAAATGGCAGTAAAAGAGTATAAGCCATTAACTTAAAAAGAAGTCTATACATCCACACTGTATCAATAAATAAATGCAAGGGGGAACGCTTTCAGATGAAGCCAACTAACAGACACAGAAGGAATTCAGGAATTAGAGAATCAACATTTGGCAATCAGAGCAGTAAAAAAGTTTAGGCAAGAATAATAATTGGGTGGGTATTTATAAGCCCCAAAATTCCATGTGCATAGCACACACTTTTAAAACCAGCATTTAGGAAGCAGAGGTATAAGGAGCTATACAAGTTCAAGACCAGACCAGCCTAGTCTACAAGTTCCTGGTAGCCAGGGTGACATACTGAGACTTTTGTCTCAAAACATTTAATTAACTAATTACATAATAAATGTAATATATAAACTGTATATAAATAATTGTATATAAATATTATATAATATAAATATATATTTATGTGATTGTATGTATAATATATTTATAATTATTTATATAGAAATATGTTTGTAGCCGGGCGGTGGTGGCGCACGCCTTTAATCCCAGCACTTGGGAGGCAGAGGCAGGCGGATCTTTGTGAGTTCGAGGCCAGCCTGGTCTACAAAGCGAGTCCAGGACAGCCAGAGCTGTTAAACAGAGAAACCCTGTCTCGAAAAACCAAAAAAAAAAAAGAAATATGTTTGTATATTTATATTATAAATTATATATAGATAATATATAAATTATATGATATATTTTTTTATTTTTTAATATATATATATATATATATATGAAAAGCCTCAGTCTCTGTCCACAATTTGCTCATTAATTACAAAGAGTAAGCTTACAGGGGAGGGACCTGGCAGGCGGCACCTGCACCAAGTGATCAAGGTTACCAGCACTTCTCCGCTATCCTTGCCAATGAGGCATAACCAGGTTCTAGACATCAGTAAACACCAGACAAATGGGGACATCCCTAAGAGACGCACACTATTCAAAAGTGTCAAGGCCAGAGAAGAGCAGGAAGGCCTGAAAGACCAGTGGGTTCAGAACCAAGAATGGCACCTAAGTGCAGTGTCGGTCCAGGACTGGGTCTGGGGTCAGAGGAGCATCCAGAGACAAGCAATGGTCTCAAAGGGTGTTCAGCTTAGCTCCGAGCCCCAACCAAAGATGATTTGCAAGCTCTGGTCATCACACTGTGGTTGTGGGAGACCCCAGCATGAGAAGATGCTAGGCGAAGGTGTATGGAGGTAGTGTACTATTTTGTAACTTTCCTCTACGTCCACAATTACTTAAAGATGGAAAACTAATACACATAAAAATTTTAAATCAATGGTTGGTCAAATGTATAAGCTAAAACTTTAATAAGAGGATAAGTACATAGCGGTTTTAAGTGTCTCCCCTGCAAAGAAAAATAGTGATTACAAAGGGGGAAAGAATAACTTCCCAGTAGAAACCCAGCAGGCAGTACCCTACCAAAGAATCAAAGTTAACTGATGTGTCAGGAGGCAAAGCCACACTGAGCCTCCTGACACAGTGCACTGAGGACACATCACTCAGGAGTGTCCCTGACAAAGAGAACAGCCTGTATCACACCAGGAGGGAGCAGCAGCCAGGCCTGAAGTGAGGGGCCTTCTGTAAACTTACTGACCCACACCTGTTAAAAGCGTCAAGGGCATGAAAGAGAAAAACGAGGGACCCATACCAAATCAAAGGAGTCCTCAGCACCATGGCAACTCAGTGTAACCCACAGTGCAACATCAAATATTCAACCAGACTAATAAGAAAGGAGCCTGTGGGTCAGACTGAGTGCTGTCACAATGCTGACTCCAGGACTCCATAACTGTGCCATGCTCACCTACAGAGAGGAACAGACTGAGGGAACTGAAGGAACAGAGCGTCATGTCTGAATCTTGTCTCTCAAGGCTTGTAGCCAGAAATGGTGGTGCACGCCTAAGATCCCAGCACTCAGGGGGATACTGAATTGGAAGCTGGCCTGTGCCACATACATAGGAAGACTTTGTGTCTAAAGAAAAAAAGAAGTGGGGTTGGAGAGATGGTATAGGCTGCTCTTCCAGGGGACAAAGATTTGGTTCCCTGCAGCCACATGGTAGCTCACAACCATTTGTAACTCCATTTCCAGGAAATCTGATGGCATGCAAGTGGTACATAGACAGACATGTAGACAAAACATCCATACATACAACTAAAATAAAATATTTTTTAATGGAAGGGAGGGAGGGACAGAGGAAAAGTTCATGCACAGGGAAGAGTAGCAAAGCAGATGTCATTAAATATCAACAACTGGAAATGTCAGTAAAAAAAGATAGGGACATTCTTGGTAGTACTTTCGTGCCCTTTCTTCAAGTTTGATGTTACAGTGATGCATCACATAATAAAGTTTTAGTCAGTCAGAGAGCTAACATCGGATAGTGATCCTCTATGGTTAAACTGCCTAGAAATGTCGCAATCATCTGAGTGTGAGCAAATATAAGTACATGATGTTTGCAAATGAACAAGTGTCTAATGACACTTTTCTCACAACATATACCCATCATTAAGCAACGTGTACGTTTGCCTAAAACAAAACATACTTTTAAAATAACTAACATTGATCATTCAGGACAGAAATCCCAGAGAAAACTGTTACTTTCATTTTTCATTCTACCAATAATGGAAAGCCACTGAAAGTTTCCAAGGCAAAAACATTACACAATGAAAGCCAGTATAAAGTCTTAGTAGTGTGGAACAGTGGTAGAGCACTTGCCTAGCATTCATGAGGACCTAGATTCAATCCACACCTCTGCAAATACATTAACAGACAAAATAAAAAGTAATTTTAGAAAACGGGTTGAGTTAAATGTCAAGTGAGAATGAGCACTCACCAGTGGAAAAGAGGGACTTCGAGGCAACTTCCCAGACTCAAGCTGATACATGCGAAGATACACTTCAACCTGAGGAGTGTCATCATTGATAAAGCGAACTACTGTCAGGGCATGAAGAACGTCAGAGTACTGATCTTTGCGATAGGCCATCACCTGGGCATGGGAGTCATGGTGTGGAGGCAAGATCCCTACACAGAGACAGGACAGGAAAAGGGCAGATGCTGAGACACCCACCCAAATCTCTCCTCTGAGAAGACAGAATCCTCTGAGAAGCAGCCCCCACAGCTGAGATTCACACCAATAATGACCATGCAGATTCCCTTCAGAAAGTCTCACTCTAGCAATCTTGTATGTTAAGAGCTTTGCGATGGGGGCTGGAGAGATGGCTCAGCGGTTAAGAGCGCTGGCTGTTCTTCGAGAGGTCCTGAGTTCAATTCCCAGCAACCACATGGTGGCTCACACCATCCACAATGTGAACTGATGCCCTCTTCTGGCCACAGATGTTCATGCAGATAGAGCAGTCATATAATATACATAAATAAATCTTAAAAAAAAAGAGAGTGAGCTTTGTGAGATGGTGCATCATTGATATTAGAGAGAAATGGGATGGCACTACAAAAGCCTTTAAACAAATATGTGACATAATTTCAAGACAATGACCATGCCAACTGTAATAATGGTTTAACTCAAGTCATGGCCAGTCGCTGAGGGCATCTTCAGCTCCTGGAGCCTCTCCCCACTTCTGGCACTTGGCCTCCTACATCTCAGTCTGTTGAGTCTTTTTCTCCCTCAGTAGCTAAAACTTACCCACAGAATATCCAATCACTGGGGCAAAACAAGTCCATGGTCTTCGTCAATAAGGCCATCTTACATTGTATCTCTGTGACACTTTATAGCCGTTCCTTAACTATGCTGCTGGCGTGCGTGCGTGACTTTACAGAGTCAGTTCTCGCCTTCTACCTCTCGGTGGGTTCTGGAGAATGAACTCAGGCTGCCAAGCTTGTGCAGCGAGCACTTTCACTCATTAAGTCATGTCACTGGCTCCTCTTTATGTTTTGTAAGTAAGTGGCATAGTGACAGCAAAGGGAGGACCACCTTCCAGGTCTCAGATCGGCTAACGCCAGACTCTCACCAGTGTTTCAGTCTATCACAGAGTGGGCATTGTGTCCTCATCTAGCAGAGGCAGGAGATGGGACAGACAAGCCCGACACCAAGTGTTCCCTGAGGAGTCACAGCCCAGAGCACTGGCATAAGAAAATGGACAGTAACATGGTAACAATGCATTGCTAAGGCTCAGTTCTGGAATAAACGATTCTTCTCACTTCATTTACTCAAGCCTGGTTAAGTTAATGAGGCTGTACAGAGTCAGAGACAATGGAGTCAAGAGTGGTGGATTTGAGGTCTAACTAGAGTTCACTGACTTGAAGATCTTCAGGAGTTCCCTCCCTGTCTCCTGTGCCTCATCTTCTCCCCATCTAAAAACTAGAGATAGAAACACCTGAGTGCACACGTTGCTGACCTGAAGAGACAAATCATAACGCGCTCAGAAGAGTGCCTGGGACTTGTGTGTCAGGCACTTCACTTGACTGTGACTCCCCTTGGACGCAAAACCCCGCAGATCAATTATTCTAAAGAATGTTCCGGGAAGCAGCAGCTGGGCAAGCTCAACAATCCAGCCATAAGACACGTTCAAGTGTCCTTTCCTGACGCAAACTCTTTGAGTCTGCGGGGCTCTACGCCAGGTTCTCAGAGAAGTCAGGGGATACGCGTGAATGTCCTCCACATCTGGGCTATGTGAACCTACCATAGGCAGCAGAACATCAAGTACTAAGCGGGTGCCTAAGAGTTCATCCCAACAGCTCTCTCTGACATTTACCTAAAATGGTGCTACAGAGGCAGAATCCATAGAGCTGCCTAAAATGCACTCTTAGAAGGAATTTACTTTGATGACTAGAGAGTCTTTATGTAAAACTCAAGGAAAAAAAAACTCTCCAAGGAAATTTTATTATTGTGACTTCTGCTGATGGTCACCACACACACCCAAGCAGACACAAATGAGTGCACCAAAGCCGTCAAAATGCTCAACAGAAAAACACGTCATGAAGTGTTTTCTAGAATGGCTTGTATTCCCTTGTGACCCCCATATTGCATGGCCGACTAAGGGCTGGAGATTTCTCAGATTCTGAAAATTCAGGACAGACAGAACACGAAGTTTGTTATCTGGCCCCACCCCTCAACCCTGCCCTTCAAATGAGTTCTACGTCACGGGCCTTAGGAACGTGTTTTAGGCTCCCAGGGTCTGTGTTCATCTAGGATAGGAAGACTTTAATAATAGAATTCTCCTAGAATTACTGTATGTAATTTATGTAAACTATGTAAGTTAGTGATGGAACCCACTGAGGCCCAATACACAGTGGTAGTACATGTTCCTCATGAAGCTCCATCCTCACCCCATCCCACAGTTAGTAAATCCCAGCTGTTTAAGGAAGAAATGGAGAGTGATAACGAATAGGGATCAGATGCTCCAGCAGACTCAGCAATGATGAGGAAAATCAAAGCTCAAAGGGATGCTGCCAGCTGCTTATGGCAGACACTGAGCAGTCTTCTTACTCAGCCCAACTCTGGACTTCACTCATACTTCTAGGCAGAAAAAAAAAGAAAAAACCTGACTGCTCTTAAAAAAAAAAATCTGTTGGACGTGGTGATGCACACCTTTAATCTCAGCACTTGGGAGGCAGAGGCAGGCAGATTTCTGTGAGGTCAAGGCCAGCCTGGTCTACAAAGTGAGTCCAGGACAGTCAGGGCTACACAGAGAAACTCTGACTCAGAAGAAAAAAAATAGGTCATATCATTTTTATTTCAAAGGACAAAGGAGCACTTGTGTACCTCAGAAAGGGACTGATTCAATTCATTGTGGGACAGATCAATGAGTAAGAACATCATTCCATGGTGGGACAGATCAGTGAGTAAGGACACCATTCCATGGTGGAACAGATCAGTGAGTAAGGGCACCATTCCATGAAAACAGAACTTCAGTGAGGAAGCTGCTTTTGACCATTTCACTCTCTACACTCTGGTGCACTCAAAGGAATCCCATTCTTCAATCCTTTATCAATATGGTTCCTCTTGTGGTGGCAGGGGTGTCCCACAATTCAGCCCAGGGCCTCAAGCTCTGAAAGTCCCTTGAAGGGTTAGGGATGCAGGCATTTGTTCCTAAGCCTGGCTAGTTCCTTAGCATCAGGACATCCTACCTCTACCACCAAGAGGCACAGAGTACAATGCACTTAAGGCTGAGACCTAAAAGCAGTTTAGCTCAAGCCATCTCTGGACAGGTGCAACACTGGAGCCCACTGTGGTCAGTTCTCCTTTCTCCCAGCCCATTGTTCTTGTCTGCTGACATGACCACCTAAAGCACACCCTTCGATGGAACTGATTTTGATGGCCACAAAAATCTTCGTGTAAGATTTAAGAAAGAAAAATGCTAAGGAAAAAACTAACATAGTTGCCATCACTTTTGCAGATGGTGACCACAGAAACCCACCAGACATCTGAGTGCACAAAGGCTTCATTTTAAGAACAAATATCTTCTCTACTGCTACTAATAAGAAGACACTCCAAGAGTAACCGTTAATATATTTCTGCTAAAGTGACCATCCTAAAGCCTTTTATGATGAGCAGTAATTGGGCCTCCTGGGGAAGTCAGGAAAGAATCTAAGCAAATGCTACCTTTGTGATTGTAAGATGACAAAGGATCCCAGTCAGTACATTTGCATTAAATCCCCCAACTCCAGGTCTCATACCTAGAAGCACCTTCCACACCAATGCACGGTACATGGATGGGAGAGGGAACCTCTGGCTAAACGTGCGGAGCTTCTCAATGTCTAGGGGAAGAAAGAGAACAGTTAGAAATGTCTCCTGGGCTCTCAGCACCAGAGAGAGCAGCTTCACTTCTGAAAACTGCAAGTCTGGCTCAGACATGCCTTCAGAAGAAATCCACCATGAGATCAGAAAACTTAGGAAAGACCAGAGTGGTCTCATTTCTAACCCACGTCTTCTACCCACTAAGCTATCTAAAACTGAGCTTTTGCAGCACAGAAATGTATTTTGCGTGTATTACTACATTCCCTCTAAAGTTAGCATTACTTACTAAATACAGAATTAGGTGGGGATACAATGTTGCTGACTGGTAGGGCACATCTTAGCATGTGCAAGGCCCTGGGTTTCATTCCCAGCTCTGCCAACAAGAAGCACTTAAGTTTGTTTTTAGACTATGGCTCTGTTTTACTATGAGTAACAACACACTTTATTATTGTTGGCTTAAGATAAACTAAATATCAATATGTAGGAAAGGATTATCTTCCACAAAAGATAAATAATAACCAGGATTCTTGCAGAGTTTACCTAAAACCCATGGTGATACATCCAGAAATTGAAGAGGAAATATATAGGCTTAATAAAGAAAAAAAAATAGTGTCAACTTCTTTTTAAAGGTGAGGGTGTCTTACTACATATCCCCTGGCTGTTCTGGAACTCTCCATGTATACCAGGCTACCTTTGGGCTCAAAGATCCACGGCTGCCTCTGACTCCCAAGAGCCAGGATCAGAGTTTTACACCACCACCCTGGGCAATGTCAGGTTTTAAGAAGCTTTGCAAAGCCTTCTGCCCCTCAATGAATTTGAAAAATCTTCAGCTCTTCTCAAATTCCACCACTCTGATATGTCATTTCACTAAAATAATAATAATAATAATAATAATAATAATACGGCAAATAATAAGCACGGCTTTCAGTCCTTTAAGGTAATATTTACCTGGTAACTGCACACCAAAGAGCTTAAGCAGATGAGACTCACCCAAACGGTCATCTTTCAGGAGGATTTCCAGTGATTTCTTTTCTTCAACTCCACGAAATCCAACTTTCTCATAATAGACTGACCGAAAGTTCCTCTGAGAGTCGTCAGTCATGTTTCATTCTTAGAGGGATTTTTTTTTTCTTTAGTGAGCCTAAAACCAAAGAAATAAGAATTGGGAAGACATTAAGTGATTTTCTCTGCCTTTTCAGTAAATCAAATATGATAAATCACCTGTCCCTAAGCAAGAAGCATTAAATCTTTGAATTCACATAACTCTAATCCCACCTTCCTTAAGCATCTTGGTCAAAGACAAGATATAAGTAAGCTGTTCGCCAAGCTACTAAAGCAGATGGCACAGAATGCAGGGACCGGGGTTCATTCTTTACTTATGAGAGCCCCTAGCACAATGATATATCTTGTAGCCATTATTAACTTTCAAATGAAAAAGATTAAACAGAAAAGCAGGAAAGTTATGCAAACTAAATGGGGCTAACCAGTGGTATGTACTCTGATTCTGCTTCCAGTTTTACAACGAGGGTCTCACTAAGTCAGAGCTCTTCACCCCTGCCTCCTGGATGCGGGGATAAAAGATGTGGACCACCACTCCTGGTCTAAGACGTGCATTTTTTAAATAAGACAACATCCAAAAATATTAACAATAGTTATCTTGAGTTAGTACGATTCTAGGCGACTTTAATTTCCTTTTTTTTGCATAAACTGTGCTTTCTAAAATGGGCATTTGGGGAAATGAGAAAAAGCAATACGTAAGTCCTGCCCTTATTTTCCTTCTACTGTAAACACAATTCTGCCAAATGTAATTGTCAGAATACAAAACCTCCAACAGTTATACAGCATTAAAGAATAAACCAGAAGACAGTTAGGAATGTAGATAGATGACCAGATGACAAGTTGCACCACATTAAAACCTTGTGTGAGCACTTAAATCATCTCAGAAGCCCACCATTCTTTCAGAACAGTTCTTGTGATACTAATGGTAAACCAAGAAAAAAAAATTGAACTTGGATAGTGAGTCAGGCACTAAAGATGCAAACATTCTCTCAAAGAATAAAGTCCTCGTCTACTAAAAACCGCCCAGACATTACCAATGACCAGGGGAGGATGGATTTCTTTTGGGGAGGAAGATATCTGAACAAGTATCATTCTGTCACGGGAAAGATTAGAATTCATTTTTGAAAAAACTATTTAGAATTTAGAATGGACTTTAAAGAGTTCCAAGCTCTCCTAATAGCTGGTTTTAAATATCCAAAGCATTAAAATACAAAGTCTGGAGTTTTTGTTTTTTTAAGCATTCGCGGACCCTCTTGTCTGAGGTCGGCCTTTCTGAGACTGCACTGTGATGGCAAAGACGTAGCCCAGAAGGACATGCTGTCAATTCCTGCCCTGGTGCCTCTACCTGCGGGAAAGGTGCCGGCACCCGGTGAAGCCCCAAGCCCCGCTCTACCGGCTTCGTATGCTTCACCTCTAGTGGTGCAAACACACCCGGGTTCAGACTAAGAGATCCGGGGAAGCAGCGGAGAGTAGACCGGGCGCACCAAACCACCAGCGAACAGGCGGAACCACAAGTGTCGAGGCCGAGCGAGCGAGGGGAAGCGATGCCACGGGACACCGCTCCGGTCATCCTGGCCGCTGTCGCACGCCCTGCGTCACTGCTAACTCCCACCGCCGGACATGACGTCGCACCGAGTGCGCGTGCGCAGAGGGCATCGGCAGGAAGCTCCACCCACACTCTGGCCCTGAAGTTGTAAAGCCTGTAGAGCTGTAAGTAGCGGGCTGAGGTTCTGTGAGCTCTTGCGCTTCAAGGTGTGCCTCTCACACCTTCAGCCATTTAGTCTTGATTCCGAGACCCTAATGATCGTCTCCCCCTATCTTCGGCCGTGCCTTCTTAGGATGCTCTTCTCCAGCTGCCATGGTCCTGTCCAGTGGGAGCAGTGTTTCTTCCACTTCGCTGGGTAGAAAAGTCAGAGATTAGCCTTTGCTTATTGATTTGCACTGCACAATTCTCTCAAACTTTCAAAGTGCCCATGAGAAAACAAAAAACAAAACAGTAAGTCCTCAGCTATAAAAACTCAGTGTTGTGCAGGAGAGATAGTTCGGCCGTTAGGAGCACTCATTGTTATCTCACAACCATCCGTAACTCCAGTTCCAGGAAATCCAAAGTCCCTTTCTGATTTCTGCCAGTACACATGCACGCGGACAAAACATTTATACACGTAAATACTTAAACCTTCAAAACAAAAACGTAGTGGTTCCCCCAGTGGCCAGGGAAGGATAAGCAGAGCTGTTCATTAAGCGTTTACTACGCAAGAGGTCAGTTGCTGTCACTTGCCTTTTGGCAGCGATTCAGTCAGACCTAGTAGAAGGCCAGGGGCACAACCAGTGGAGGCTACTTGCCTGGGGAAGCTGTGAGCCGCTGGGCAGAACTGGGGTGTCCTATGTGATTTGTCATGGAGAGTATATTCTTTGGCCTTTCCCAGTCGGCAGTGAATTGGAAGCAGAGATCAAACTAGGGAACTATTAGGAAGATCAAGCTGTTTGGGACAGACCTACTGTTTAGCATCTTGGATTGTTGGTCACAATCTGGCTTCCTAGAATGTTTTAGAAAAGGAGCTATTTTTCTGTTCAAGTTGTGAGTCACATTCCATTTTATGTATGGCCAGGCCACTGCCTTTGTGTAATCAGTGTCTCAGTTGAACTATAAACATAAGAGTCAGAGAGATGGCTAAATGATTAAGCACCAGTTGCTCTTCCAGAGTACTTAGGTTCAACTCTGAGCACCCTCATGGCAGCTCACAACCATCTGTAACTCTAGTTCCAGAGGATGGAGTGTCCTCTTTAGCTTTCATGGACACCGGACACATATGTGCATAGATGCATGTGCAGGCAAAACATCCGTAGAAATAAAAAAATTAATGTAATATATATGTATATAAGAGGAAAAATGAAGTTAAAAATACACCGAATGCAAACTTGAACTCTTCATTGGATTTAACAGATAGAGTACTCTTTAAACACTAAAATTAACACTTTCAGTTTCTATGTTTATTTCACAGGTCCGTGGTCCCAGGAGTGCAGCAATGCCTGGGAAAGTTTAAGCCGCTATGGTTTAAAAGCAATCTTCTGGAGAAAAGATGGCTGGCTCCTTAAGAGCCCAAAACTTAACAGACTGCCATGAAACCCAGCTCAAAGTGGAAAGTTAGACATCATAATC
The DNA here is from genome assembly GCA_907164525.1 of Lophiomys imhausi. Taxonomy (NCBI): domain Eukaryota; kingdom Metazoa; phylum Chordata; class Mammalia; order Rodentia; family Muridae; genus Lophiomys; species Lophiomys imhausi. Next base: position 14,591,037 of record CAJQZJ010004381.1, on the reverse strand, counting down.
AGATGTATGAATAGCGTGCACTGTGTGTAAGATGAGTCTAGAATTTCAAAATGGAGGCATGTGTGGTGATCGGACCCACACATTTCTGTCCCTCCCAACCTTGCCTAGCACTGTCATATTCACTTCCTCAATATTGGGGTACTCAAGCCTTCTTAAGCAGACCTTCAGGGGTGGCCTATTTGAGCTGTAAGTACTCCATCCAAACCTAGGTAGGACAAGTTGTAAGTTACACAGTCTCCTTTTTCTTACCTCTGACGTTATTTCTTCCATCCCCAACAATTTCAGAAACCCAAAATCTATCTCTTCCCTCAGTCCTGTTTGGATGTCCCCATCCTCCTGTACTGTAGTCTGATTTTTCTTTCATGGCTCTCATATCTTCTAACACTATGTTTAATTTATTAGGCTGTGTCCTCCTGCCAGAATAACAGTCCCACAAGGTCAGGAATGTGTGCTTTGCCAACGAATGCATCCTGTGAACAGTACTGGCTCACCATAAGTGCTTACTATGGAAGCTTGGTGACTGAAAGGGATCCCACAATGAATGGATGGTCACTCTTTATTAAAGTTGTGTATTTGGGCCATGAGCTGTTAAAAGACATTGCTAGTCATCCTACTCCTGTTTGAACACAGGGTTAGCAACCCAGTCCTTCAGAGACAGCTCACTTGAACTGCATTTACTTCATCTAAACCTGTGTTCATGGTTTAGATGTCATTAGGGAAGCTGTAGAACAGTGAACATCATGACATGTGAAAAGGACAAATAGCCTTTAAATGTTATAACAAGTAAAGCAGACAGCCAATACAGTTTGTGGAATTTAATTGGAATAAAAATACTTTTTTGAACAGCAAGTAAAATTAATATAATAAAATATCAAAACATGAGGATTGCTATTATAGTTTGAGTTAAGGCTGGTCTCTGGAGATCAGTGTGCTAAAGGCTTGGTTCCCTTCTTGCTGCTATTGGAAGGTACTGGCAACTTAAAGGCTGGACCTCGTAGGAGGTTTTAGTTTACGGACAGTGTCTCCTCCATGGCAACTGTGGCCCAAAAGTAAATGAACCAAACTGTAAGCTAAAATAAGCCTTTCCTTTTTCAAAAAGCCCATTTATCTCATGTTCTCGTTGCACTAACAGAAAGATAACAGCACACTTGGTGACTATGCAAATTCAGGTAATTTTCACATCAAATCTCATCCCCACCATCTGAAGACAGTCGATCCTGGATGACCACAAAGGCTCGTTTTCCCTCTTCATTTTTGTTGTTTGTCAAAACAACAACAACAAAAAAACAGGATCTGTGGATCTGGTTTAACTCAGTCACATAGACAGAACCAGTTTGTCGCTGTAAATGCAGAATTGTTCTGGGCACTGAGCTGGCCTTCCTCTCTATGAGACTGTTGCTCACAGTGTTTGCAGATCCTGGGTGCCTGTCCCAGCCTATGGATTTTAGACTCATCATGATGATTAATATTGTGGACTTGACAGGATCTAGATCACCTAGGAAACTAACCCCAGGCCCTGTCTGTAAGAGTTTCTACATTAGGTTCATTAAGGCAGGAAGACTTATCCTAACTCAAAGTGGCCTGTTCCATGGGCCAGTTTTCCAGTTGATGCAGTGGTTTAAATGTGAAATGCCCCTCCCCACTTCCTATATTTGAATACTTGGTCCCCAGCTAATGTTGCTGTTTGGGAAGGTTGTAAAATCTTTAAAAGGTGGGATGTTGCTGGAGTAAGTGGGTCCCTGGGGGCAGGCATTGAGTTCCTGTTTACACTCTCCTCCTGACTTTGGGTCCAGTGTGACAGCAGCCTCCTGCCACCATGCTTCTCCTAACATGGTG